>JAJOOS010010788.1:0-61200 GCA_029582725.1 Solanum chiquidenum
TATTATTATACATGGTATTAAAAAAAATGTAAATATACATAAATGTGAAAAATGATATATAAAAAGGATTTAAAGAGACATATTTGTCATTTACCTATTTTATCTCGGGATAAGTTATCCCGGGATTACTATACCACCCATGGAGAGGGATAACTTATCCCGGTACTAATTATTAATCCCGGGATAAATTATCCCGGACTTGCCAACCAAACAACATAATTTTTTTTTTATCCATCACTATTTCCTTATCCCATCACTATTATTTCTAATCCCTCACACCAAACGAGCCCTTATAGCCTCTCGACTTGAGCTGTGGAAACATAATATAAACCATCTCAAGGCCCAAGTTTGTCATTGTTAGTTCATTGTTTTCTTAAGTGACATGACGTGCTTGAAGTTCTGAACTCTTAAGTGATAAAGTTTGTCATTGTTAGTTCATTGTTTTCTAACATTTTTGGGAACTCAATTTGCAGACCTTCCATTCTCATTAGTGATCTCCTTTGGCAGTATGACGAACTCCAGTCTCCAAGGACTGTAGATGTGATATATAGAAGAAAAGAAGGTTCAGAAGGTATTGTTTTGAATGTGACAGACACTTAACTGGTAAGCAACAAAATAAGCATTGTTGTTGCTTTTCAGGGTCAAAGGTAGAAGACACACCAACACCAATCATTAACCTTTCGCTTGAGGAGAGGGAAGAAGCTTATATGGCTGCCCGAAAACGGATTTTTTCTGTTGATCAAGGTGAGACAAGACAATGTATGAAGGATAGACCTCAAAAAGATCCTACGGTTGCTCGTCGTATGATTGCACATGCACTTGGCCAAAGAACCAGGCCAGCTAACCTAGAGATCCACCATGCAAATACTGAGCAATGTGAAGAACAATCCAAGGATGTAAATATCCAGTATAAGGAAGAACGACCGACAAATTTGGGCAAGCAGACTTGTACAGAGGTTAAAACTCCCCCTACAAAATATCCAGGTTCAGGTAGTAAGCCCAAAAGCAACAAATCAAATGGCAGTAGATCACCGCATATGAAGAAGAGCACACCTAAAAACACTGATGGGACAGGTTCATCGACACCAGTGAAAAAGGACGTGAAGGTTCCTAAAGATAGTATTCGCGAAGAACATATTGGTGCTGCTAAGAGACTATTTGCCAATGCTCTAGGATTTGCAAGAGAAGGGAATCTGAAATAAAGAACATAATGTATTCTTCTTGAAATGCTTGAAGAGTAGCCCAGCCACACATAACCATTGAAGTAAACGAATGATCTCGAGCACTTCATGATTCTCTTGTGAAATCTGTGCCCACGAGGAAACTGAACGGTGGTAATTTTGTGCCAGCCCTTTGATAGCTGCATCGTATACATACAGCAAGGAACTGTTGGAGAATTGAAAGCTACTGAATCCAAGTTATCGACAAGCTTAAGGTCGTAAAGTTTGTCACATTGGCCTAGTCTGTCTGCATCATCCTCTGTAGCACAGATTTTCTCTTCAAGGGAATTCGCCAGCGACCATATTCGCCATTTTCTTTGGCTTTTTTTCACTATGAATTATGATTTACAACTTCATTTTAGTCCAATAGAGTTTGATCTTGGCTGTTATGCCATGGAATTGCAAGTTAGTAGTAATATTGTCTATAGATTACAGTGATACTCTTGAAATTTGGATTTATGAATGAGTTTAAGAGTAGTCTGGTTTGACTTGGATTGTAGTTCTTGTAGATTCCATGAACCACTGTTTATTTTTCCTCCTCTTTCAAGTAGATATAGAAAAGTATAGTCATTGTTCGGTACATAAAGCATATCTCGTGTTCACAGGGTCCTTCCGTGGTTATTTTTACGATCTATCGGTCAAACGAAGATAACTTTACTTCATATACATTTATTCACCTAAATAGATATTGCTAATGACCATTAATTAACATTTTCATTCTTGTTAAACTTGTCCATGTTTAAAGCAAGAAATAAATTATAATCATTAAATTTTCACATGTTTTAGTTGGTTTAAAAGTCTATTGATTTGATAAGCATCTGTCATTCTTTGATAGCAAAAAAATAAAAAAATAATAAAGTCTACATTATAATAATAACATATTCAATATAGTCTTACGAGTGGGATCTAGAGAGGATAGGATATACACAAATATTTTCTCTATCTTCGAGGGTAGAAAAATTATTTCCAATAGAAATCATTTCTCCGAACAAGTTTCCCATCAACTAAATTGAAAATTAGTATAAATCAGAGGCAGCTACTAATGATTAACTTGTCTTTCACATTTGAAAAAAATAAATAACTATAGGATACTATATAAATTATTTGTACACAATATTGAACACATTTTAATGAACAATGACCTAATATACTTAAATTTATATCTTTCACATTGTTTTACCAACAACTCTCACCCACATATTTTTAATTTTTGCCCTCATTATAGACCAATGCACTATCCATTGTTCAAAAAATTATGGCTGGTAACCAAAGTCATGGTGTGTGAAAACATAATTAGCATTATGTGCCCCCCCCCCACCCCCCATCCCCACCCCCAGAAAAAAAAAACCTATACGCAAAATCAGAGATAATTAGATCATAATACATATATGATACGCCAGGTGAAGTGTGTGTATATATATATATGATATTTCAAATCTTTTAAATTATTTGGTAAAATAATATTGTGATTAGATATGCTTTTTGGATCCTCAAAGACTAATCCTAACACAATTTTCCTTAAATTATCATTCAAAAATAAAATATGAATTATTTTCTAAAAATTGAATTTTTCAAAATATTGAATAAAAAATTAAATCTATACGCCACTCTAGTATTAAAGTTTGTTACTACTAGTAAGTATTATTTAATGGCGTGGATAAATAGAACACCACAAGGTTTAATGTGGTCTTTAATTAAAGCTTTTGGCAGATAAACATACTTATCTTGCAATTAATGTTGTACAACTAAAAGGTATCGTGGAATAGTAAGCCTTCCTTCATTTTAACCAAAAACAAAATTAATTTAATGTAAGCTTCGTAATTGAATTTACCTTTAATAAAGAGCATTTTATCCTCCAAAATAAAATTTATCAGTGTAAATTAAAATTTTCAACACAAACATGATTTAGTCGAATTATAAAGAGATAGTTTTACTTTCAAAATGGAACTTTTTTGTGCAAATCTAAATTAGACTGATTACAAAATGAATATCAAAACATAGAATAAAAATAATTCTCTAATTTTTTTTTATCAACTAAACAATAATTGGGGGTCCAAAAAAGAGAGTTAGATTTTTATCAATTTGCATTTGTGCTTATGAAAATTGTCTTTTGAATATGCCCATCTAAGTAGGGCAAAATCTTTAAATAAGTCATAATCAATTTGTCACGTTTCATTGACCACCTTTAATCTTATCAATATGATGCTTACATGATATTTCCTCCGTCTTAAATTATTTATTGTGATATTTTTTTTAAAAATTATCTCAAAATATTTCGTCAAAAAGATCAAGACAAATTAATTATTTTTTATTTTTTTATTTTATCCTTAGTAGTACATATTCTTGAAAATGGTAAGCACCTGATCAATAGAAATATATAATGAAGAGTGATATATCTCAAGACATATAAAGGTAAAATAGTAAAAAATAAATCATCATAATAACTATTTTATTAAAAGAACGTAAAAGAGAAACACAACATATATTAGAGAATGTCAACCTAGTCTTGGAAGGATGAATCTACTTGTTCAATTTTCTAGTCACATTATAATTAGTTTTGAGAAAAAAAATCACATTTTAATTACTTGTTTAAACATGGGATAAATGAAAATAAATGAGATTATGAGAAAAAAAATATTGGTAGTTGATCTAAATATAGTTTGTGTTCACATTACACATTTTTAACACCAAAAAAGACCTTATCAAATTAATTATTGTCACTTGTCTTTTACCAAAGAAAAAATAAAACCTTGAAGTGTCATAAAAATTAAAATAATAAAAAATTAATTCACTCTGGTACATGAATTGATACTTCTTTTATACATTAATACAATAGCAAAAGTTAAAACAAGAAATGCAAATTTTCTTAATAGGCCCAACTAATTCAATTTTGTATTACATAGGATCCCTTTATTATATTAAAGGTGAATATGCTTTTTATTAAAGATTTCTCGAACCTGAAATTTTTGGCTTTAATTAAAAATGAAGAAATTTTATCCCTCTCCAAAATTTAATAATAGCTAATTAGTTGCTTATTGAAAGTCAATCACTACTAGGTCAACTTCTTTTGAGGTTGAATTATTGTGATAACACTTAATTTCCTAAATACTAAATACATTGTTTAGTTATCAAATTCACAAAGGGTCGCGAGGAAAAAAAAATACTTTTTCATTTTTAATTAGATATTTCAGATTTAAATTTTCTTGAATTTTAGAACAACGAGTCCCCCTAAGGTAACCTATGAATATAATAAGTACATGAGATAAATATAATTAATTGGATAGAGGATATTAAATTTGAGTATATACTATAATACTATTTATAACATCATGATAATAAGACTATTGACTTTTGAACTATTTGATTTTCCTTCACATTAATCCCATTATATTGCCTCTACCCCACCCTAAAGGGCAAATTAAATTATTATTATATCATATGGTATTATTCTAATGATTTAATTCACCGGCCCTCAACTACACATCTTGAGTTCAAACCCTAATTGACTATAGAGTCACCTTTATTAGAAAGTATTATTACAACTTCCCTCCTCTCAAACAATATAGAATTTTCCAATGCGAACTCAGATTTAAAATCGATCTCTAATATGGATATCGATTATCAGACGGAAAACCAAAAACAATTTAATTTATGGACAAAAATTATATACAACTTGATATACACATATGATAAAGAGAGATTCAAAGCCACCAGTATTGACCTATTCTCAAAGTCAACTCCTTCTCTCTCTATATATAAACAAATTAAAAAGCCCTAATTCCAAAAAACCTAAAATCATTATTTCAACAACTCTTTGTCCCATTTTCTTCCTTTCATTCAACATCCAAAAAACAAAAAAACAAAAAAAATGGGAAAGACAATATTTTCATCTTGTTGCTACTTCATTTGTCCTTCAAGATCATCAATGGTTAACCTAGTATTTCACGATGGAACGACGAGGGTGGTCACCGGAAAAAGGCTTGCCGGAGAGATAATGTTCGAGTTCCCAAACTGCATGGTTTGCCATGCAGACTCATTCTACATCGGAAACCCTATTCCCTCCTTAAACATAGACGATAAGCTCAAAAATGGCGATACGTACTTCATTCTCCCTCTAGATTATTTTCCATCGTGCAACGTGCTCTCAGCTTCTACTCTAGCTACCCTGGGCTCAAACCCTAGACGGACTCCAGTCAACTTCAGGAACCCTATTTTTCAATACATAAAGGCGGAAAATGGTAGGGTTTTGATAAAAGTGTCACAAGAGTTCATAATAAAGCTACTTACAAGAGGAAATGAAGATCAAGAAAATATTATTACAAGTCCTAGTGATGGTAAGTTTTTATGTAATACACCGGAATTAAAGAAACAATATGAACAATTAGTTGGTACAAAAGGGCAAATTTGGTCACCTAAACTAGAGACTATTTCTGAATATAAAATTAGGTATTCTCCTTGTAGGTTTATAGGGTTTGAATGGAAGCAAAAAGAACAATGAAAATTAATTTTCAATTTTTGTGTATAGTTTAGTTTAGTTTCTTTTGAAGTGAATTGAAGGAAGAAATTAATTGTAGTTAATCTATTGTATGTAGCAATAATATTGTATCTGAATGTACAGAAATACATATAGTATATATGATGTTACCAACTACTAATTTTCAACAAGTATTTTATGGTAAAGGTAAACAATAATTGAAGAATGAAAGATTTAAAATGTGAATTTAATTTAGTGCAAATTAAATTATTGAATTCATTTTGATTTAATCATCTGATATTCGAAATCGGCCAAACAAATTTGGGGCTGCACTCGTGTAAGATTCATTTAAGGGGAAGCTACTTTCTACCAGTGGCTTCTTCATTAAATGTTACCGATTTGAGTTCAAGATCTTTAATTAAAGGTGGAGCAACAAAAACTTATTTTTGTGAAACTTTAATATTGTTAAATTTGGTGATTGTGAAATGGTGAACACGCGAGATTCAAACTCTTGTACTAATAAAGAGCAAGAATGTTTGAATCCTTGAGTATTCCCTAATAAGAGAGCTCGGATTGGATCGGTATGACTCTTATGGTTGGATGTCGGTCCAGCCTAGTACGTATGAAATTCCATATTCAGTAACCCATCCTATACAAAGGACATTAAAGACCTTTAACTTTTGCAGTGGAGTGATAATTAAGTTGAGATTCTGTAAGTAACTCAGTTAATGCTTAGGCTTGGAAGAAGGCCTTGGATAAATACTTTTTGCAAACCAAGAAAAATTAGGATTACCAAACGAAAATTTGTTCTTCATCATAAATCATAGATATTGGGATTGAGCCTGAATATGAAACTTATCACTGTATTATTTGGTGGTTGGCTTTGCGTTATTGATGTTGATTGTTTTAAGGTGCTTGTTGTTACTTGATGAGGCACATAGTTTGAGGTACCCTATACATCCAGGCTCAACAAAGATGTATCAAGACGTCAATACTTAACTTTTATGACCAAATTGAAACATCTACTTTCTTAAAGTTTAACGATCGATGAAAAAGTACGAAAATCGCAAAAATCCATCCAAACATTCAATTTAATTAGAAGACAATACTTGAGCCATATCATTCGTTGTTCTTACAACACAATGATCGAACAATTTATAGTGTATACTTGGTATTCTTTAATAATATACCCAATGTAATCCCACAAAGTCAGGTCTTGGGAGGGTGGACTTTATCCTGTATTTCTGCAAAAGATTCTTTCCACATAATGTCTAATAACTTGATATATAAAACATAATAAACATGAGATTATTCATCAAAGACTTAAACAAAAAGAAAGAATATCATCAAGACTTTCCGTGATTTTTACCCAGGTCATTGACCATTACGCTACACCCTAAGGTACTAGTATATAACGAAAGTGTTATGACCCCCTAACCACGAGCTTAATCCATTGCCAATTGAAACCAAAGAGGCATAAAGGAGGAGTATGCTAAAGTTTGGTATTTTAATGCTCCACTCAATTATAACGTACTCAGTGTAATCCCACAAGTAGAGTTTGACGGTAAATTTAACTCATAGAGTTTCGTTAGGGGTAATAAAATCATTATTAGGTAAATTTGAATATCCTTTCTCGAAAAATTGGAGGCAAATTTGAATTTTTGAAAATTTTGTTTTGTATATATTTTTCACTTTTACAGAGCTTGCGTTTTGCCGAAGAAGAAGAATTGGATGAGATGGGCACAGGGAAGAAGAAGATAGAAATCAAGCAAATTTTCAAAGAAGCTTCAAGAATGGTGACATTTTCAAAAAGACGTAAAGGGCTTTTCAAAAAAGCTTCAGAACTTGAATCCATGACGGATTCTCGAGTCGCCATTGTTGTTTTTTCACCCAATGGGAAACCTTACACTTGCGGCGATGTTAATGCCGCCATTGATGAAATTGGGTCTTCTGAATCGAGAAATTTGAATGTCAGTTCCGCTATTGATGCCCATTTGTCCCAATTTGAGTTTTCTGAAATTGGGTCATCTGGGTCGACATCGAAAAATGGTTTCTCTGATAATGAAAGTTTGAATCTCTCTGCCGACATTGATACCCAATTTCATGAAATTGGGTCATCTGGGTCGAGATCTTTGGCCTCGAAGAATGGTCTGTGTGATTGGTTGGAGAAAATCGAAGTTGAAGAATGTGGAAATTTGAATAAGCTGTTGCTGTTGAAGGAGCAATTGGAAGGAACAAGAGATAAGCTTACTGAACATTCTAACTCTTTTGAGGCTTTGTTTATGTGATGATACTATACTATCATGCTAGTTTTATCAATTTAGTTACTGTTGTACAGTATGGAGCATCGTGTCTGTCGTAGTATTAGCCTTATTCATGTAGTTTCTTGCTTTTGTTATTAGTTACCATATGTTGTTTGTTATGTTTAGATGATTGCACTATTTTGCTCCTATTGTTCCTTGCATGCATGTTTTGCACTGCTTTCCTATTAGTTATAATGTTTTCTTCACTCGTATTTTCCCTTTTCATTTCTTTGATTTACTTTACTTGAGCCAGGTATCTTTCGTAAACAACCTCTCTACCTACAAGAGGTAGATGTAAGGTCTGCGTACACTCTACCCTTTCTAGACCTTACTTCGTGGGATTTAACATTTCTTTGATTTACTTTACTTGATTGATTTACTTTACTTAGCGGTATCTTTCGTAAACAACCTCTCTACCTACAAGAGGTAGATGTAAGGTCTGCGTACACTCTACCCTTTCTAGACCTTACTTCGTGGGATTTAACAGGGTATGTTGTTGTAGACTTGTAGTAGTTACTATTGTATAGTGAATTATTGTATACTCTTACGAAACAAGAGTATATGCTAATCTGACGCGTGTTGTATCCTCCTAAAATGAACTATTTTTGTGGATCCAACAAACACATGACAATTTTTTTGAAGATTCCAATTAACGTAGCTAGTTACAATACTAAAGTAAGCTTGTCTCCGCGATTGGTTAGAGAAAATATATGTTGAAAAATGTGGAATAACCTATATTTATTCTTGTTCAATCAATCAGTTAACTAAGCTTTCTCTGTGGAAAATGGTAGTCTGATGCACTAAATTCCCACTATGCGCGGGATCCATAGAAGAAGGGTTGAACCATTCATATATTTATTCTTGTTCAATCAATCATTTGACTTAGCTTCAATCCGTAAATAACTTGGGATCCGCTATATATATCTTATATAAATATGCCTTAAATCAAGAATGTACCTATTTTCATGTGCTATAGTCCATGGATTTTTGGTGATATGTGATCCCGACTTGTTTTTGCTGAAATTTTTCATGGATATCCATTATAACCTTAATAATGGCGTGAGTTGGTCCTGAGGGGTAAACAAATGCATTTTCAAGTTCAAACGAGCCCAATGCGGGCAAAAACCAAATTTATCGATTTTTGTGTACTATAGTTCATGAATTTTTGGTGATATGTGATTGTTGCTCCCCAGTATACACGCAAGTGTACGCGGTCGTGTAAGTAATATAGATTCTTTAAGAAATGAGTTATCGTTCCCAATGGACTTATGATCAACTTAGATTCACTTAATTCTACAACTAAAAGTAACCAAGTAACTTTTTCAAGATTTGATGATTTAGTTAAGTAACTACTAATAAATACGCACTAAATATAAGTAACCGATTATGAACAACTTTGTTAATATGGTTCAAGCAAGTTTAAAAACGATTCCAGGGCTGCAACATACATTGAATATCGTGCATCATATCATTGGCTCAGAATTCACCTCAGTTGTCAAATTACTGATTTATAGGGTTGATAGTATGGTTCGGGTGGTTCGCCTCTCGCCGCCTACCCCAGTTAGCCATCTAACTACATCGTTGAGCGGGGATACATAAACTAACTGGCGAGCATGTATATTTCATCATATTTTGTAACCAAGCAAGGTGTTCGTCTGGGCGTCACTCCTGAACACTAATCACCTCAATTTAATGGGTGAACCGAGCTCTCTATATCCTCTGGTCTATCTAACCTCTCCTCTTTCGATTTTAAGATTAGACATTAGATTTATTCTATGGTGCGCAAGCATAAAATAGTAGAACAAGAATATAGAAGTAATTTGGATTGACAACCGAAAATCAATTCATAAAGCCTCAAACATTCAACACATAATTCATAGCTACAACCCCAGAACTAGGGCGTTTAGCTACTCATGCTATTAGAAAACAAGAAAATACAATAGTTCATGCAATTTCCGGAAAATAAAAGAGTTAGAGGATTAAAACCTATTACAAACTTGAATTCTTGCCCTTGCACACTAAATCAAAAGTCGAACTCCCCCTATGGAGGCCTAAGAATCTATTTATAATAGTAGGGGAAGTTGGAAACCAATCCTACCCAAATAAGGACTCCTAATTACTCTTCAAAATCTGGAGAAATCGGAAAACAATTGGCGTGTCGCGCCCTTTATCGCGCCTCAAAATTCCTTCAGTCATTTAGCTCCTGGCGCGCCGCGCCAAGCAGAGCGCCTCAAAAGACTCTCTGAAGTACCACCAGTGGCGCGTCGCGCCAACCAGTGCGCCAACCACTGGTGGTTCTTGCTTTGAACATTTTCTTGCATCGCCTTGCTCCTTCTTCCATCTTTCCAATCCCTATTCCGTCCAGATTTCCTGAAACAACTAATCACGTGTGTAAGTGTGCAATCATTACAAGTTAATACTAAAAAATCAAGCTAATAACTCAAGATCGTCATCAAACATCATAACTTCGTAGGTCAATTCCGACCACTTAGGCATATAAATATGCCTAAGATCAGTGATCCCGACTTGTTTTTGGCCAAAACTTTTCATGAACGTCCGTTACAACCTTATTAATTGTGTGAGTTGGTCCCGACGGGCAAACATACGCATTTTCAAGTTTGTTCGTAAATGCGAAAATATACCTTAAAAATGGTGGGACTATACGCAATGCTTCTCCAACTCATTACGGAGGTCCTCATAATATTTTTCAGAAAAAAATTTGGGTGCTCTAAGGCGTCAGATCCATGGGCTTATACACGAAAAATTAAGAAAGTCGGCTAATTCCTAAAAGTTGGCTCATAAATGCAAAAATATGTCTTAAAATGGTGGGACTATTTGCAATGCTTTTCCAAATTATTACGAAGGTCCTCATAAAGTTTTTTTCAGATTTTTTTTTTGGGTTTTCTAAGTAGCCCCCGTTCCATGGACTAATATAAACACACGAAAAAACAAGAAAGTCGTGTACTTTTTGATAGTGGCTCGTAAATGTGAAAATATTCCTAAAAAATGGTGTGACTATACGTAATGTTTCCCCTGCTAATTACGAAGGTCCTCATAAAGAATTTTCAGGAAAAAAATTTGGGTGCTCCCAAGACGCCAGATTCATGGGCTAATACACACGAAAAACCAAGAAAGGCAACTAATTTCTAAAAGTTGGCTCATAAATGCGAAAATATGCCTTTAAAAAAAGTGTGACCATATGTAATGTTCCTCCAACTCATTATGGAGATGCATTTTGTTCCAATACAGATATTTCTTCTAGTTACCATACTAAATAAAGCTTGTCTTGTTACTCTTGCTTTTCTGCTGAATTTTGGACTTGATGTCACAGATTAATTGTTTGTAGTTTTTTCCTGAAGATCCGTTTTCGGATAATGCATCTTCGAGTTTCTTCCTCGTTTCCTCTAGATTGATCCTTAACTTATTGGCTTCAGTGATGAAACAGTCTATTTTCTGTGCAATTTCCTGTCTTTTGAGGATTCTTCCACTGCTAAGATCAAAACCAACCTTCCACTCATTGACTACCAGTTTCCTGTTTGTAAATTGATCAGTGAATATAGGAAAACACAACATTGGAACTTTGCACCAACTACTCTCCAAAACTGAATTCCACCCGCAATGTGTAAAGAATCCTCCAATAGCTGGATGTGAAATTACATCAATTTGGCTACACCATGACACCACTAATCCTCTGTCTTTTACGTTGTCTTCAAATCTTGGTGGCAAAAGATTACTTTCTAATGACCATGTGATGTCGGGACAAACCACCCAAATAAAGCTAACTCTACTAAGGAGAAGTCCATGAGCCATTTCAAGAATATCTCGTCTACTAATGTTTGCAAGACTCCCAAATGAAATGTACATAACTGAACCTTTTGGTTTACCGTTTAGCCACCGTGTGGGGTCTGATTCCATCCATAGGTTCGTTGGAATGGTGCTTTTGGTGAAGCCATTTGGGAAAATTGGTCCTAGTGCATAGAATGGCTTCTTCTCTTGTAGAGATGCTATTGTTGAGGACTCTAGCTCTTGTACTGTGTTGCAAATGATCATGTCCGCTTTCCCTGCATCTTCAAGTGACTTGAATATGTATCGGTGCATTGTACCCCATGGCTCAGAATCTTGAATGTATGAAGGAAGATCTCCTGGTTCAATAGCTTGAACGCCTGGTATATAATCTATCGTGTCCTCACGATTATCTGTTAAACAGTTCAAAAATTTAATACACTATCAGTACAATGCAACTTGCTATAGCTAAAATGTTACCTTGGGAACCAAAGTGACCATTTAATTTTAAGAGATCCATATGATAGTAACTTGTGAATGCCAGAGCTGCTTCAGTAAAGAATGATATGTTAACAAGATCATATTTCTTCGCGATTGCTGATGGCCAGACAAAGAAAGAATCCGCAATTAGGCAGGAAACTGGAGGATTCTGGTTATTAGAATTGACAAGATTTCCAACAAGATCATCCACATGTGTTGAGAAAACATGGAACAACCCTTCCATGAACTGATCATGGTTCCCCATCCTATCGAAATTCAGTGGGAAACCATCACTTATCGTTGTGTATCGTATGTCAAGGCCAGACTTCTGTGCCTCGGAGAAAATGTTGTAATCCGATGAGTTTTCAGTGACTGGTTGAGCTTTCATCAACCTCTGATGAGTTAAATGTGTATTGACAAAAGTTATGGTGAGACCCTTTGATGCAAGCTTTATTGCAAGATTGATGAATTGTACAATGTGGCCTTGTAGTGGTACTGGTATCATTATGGCATGAGGCTTGATGTTTTCTTCTGGTTCCATTTTTTTGGTGCCTGTAGTAATGGGAAACAGTTAGTGACACGTTTTACACTATCGATGAATTTTAACTCGTGACAGCAAGCAATGACGTACACAGAATTCTTCATAAGCAGTGTCAGTCTATTATCATACAACTCGGCTTGTATGTGGCTTGGATTTTAGCTTTAGAAGTTCTGAACCTTCAACTTTTTTTGTCCCAGTTTGATGTTTCATTTGCATAACTCATATTTATGAACATTGTTACTCGAGTTGAGGGTTTATCAGAAACAATCTTTCCACCCTTATAAGCATAGAACTCAATTCCATGACATAAGAAGCCAACATGGTCAGCAACTTCATTCAAATGATTTATTTGGCTTCTGGGATATTGTAAGTTTTCAAAGGTAAAAACCAATAACTACAAAAAACTAAGCTAGTGTTTGGCAGTAGATTTCATCAATATCTTTTCTCTAAATGTTTCAAGTTCCAGCTTTTAGACTTCCACTCACAAAGCATCAAAAAAAAAATTCCATATATGTCCAAACACAATTTCAAAACTCTTCAAGTTTTAAATTCAAAATCTATGGCCAAACAGGAGCATAATGCTATCGTTTGGTTAAAACTTGAAGTTTTTGAATTTATGATTTCTGGAATTTGAAGTTTTCTAAGGAGAAGTCCTAACAACTAGTCAAACAGATCTTTGAAAATAAATTTTTAAAAAAGTACTCCTAAAATTTATGACTAAACACTAACTTAACATGAAAAAGTAGGAAGCTAATCAAGATTTGACATGTTAAGTCTTCCTAATTTCTCCTCCAACTGACTGCTAGATCTCATGTGTTTTGTTTATTAACTATGTTGTTCGGACTATTTAAAAATGATGACAGATATGTATCAGATCCTCCAAATAATGCATTTGTAGAGGACCAACACAAGTTCGACAAACCTCCCAAAGAAAGAAAGAAAGAAACAAACAACAACAACAACATTGTAGTCTCAAATAAGTTGAAGTCAACTACATAAATCTTCATCGATCCATATCGCTCTATTTAAGCTCATCTCAATCTAATATTACATGAAAAAATTTATATATATATATATACAAGTTCAAGAAGTTTCAAAGCTCACCTGTATGTTCTTTTCAGGTACAGAAATGATAGTTTCTCAAGCAAATTTTTGAATGGCTTATAGTTAGTAGAAAAGGTTGAAGTTTGTTGGCTTTATTTTTATCTAAAAAGAAAAGCCACAGACCTCCTTTTTTAGAATAAAAAAATAGCCACTTGTGATTTTTTTATTCTTTTAAAAGAGAGTAAATTGGTTAGTCTTCCTAAACTATTATCTTCATATTCTTTTTGAGTTTCATATCTAAATTATAATTTTCTAAAATTTTAAAATTGAAATATACAGCAAAATATTTAAAATAACTTATAGAGAAAAATGCATAAAAGATGAAAAAAATCTTAAAAATAAATTCACGTGGCATAATAATTTCATGATAGTTCAGTAAATATGTGAGCACCTAATAATTTTATATAATATTACAAAATTATGACAGTTTAAGAAAATTTTAATTTATTCACTCCAAAAAAGGAAATCATATATACTATCATTTAAAAAGAACTTTTTAAAGAAGCTTTTAAAACGTGATATTCACGCAGCATATCATATTCCTCTACAAATATTTTAACATGGATTTTGCAAAATAATGATAAATACATTATGAGGATTTTAACCTATTCACTAATTTTTTTAATTTAAGATTTCAAAAGGTATAGAAATCTACTCTAATATAAACAGAAAAAACTACACATGAAATATAATTTTTAAAATATATTTTAATTATTCTTTTTTTGGGTGCACATGGGTTCTTGGGAGTAAACCATGTGGCTGGTCATGTGTAAGCCACAAAATGTTGAGTCTATCTGCAATCTCCCTTGTTTTGGTTTTATATATTCGAAAGAATGGATGAAACTATTAACTATTTGTAATTCAGAATCGCTTATTCGATTAATTTAAATTTATATTTTATAAAAAGTAATATTTATTTTATCAAGAAATGAGACATTTAATTTAGGGGAAGAATTTCATTTATTTTACCTTATACTAACTAATTAAAATTAAGCACTTGTTATTTTTTTAAAAATTTTTCACTTAGTATGTGGACTCTATATTAGAGCCTTGAATCTCATTGCAAGTCTATCTATTTTTCTTTTTGATTTAGTGTCTGAAATTCATTTTTAAAACTCAATTAATTTAAATTTATATCACGATAGGAAATCAAAATGAATAGAAAAATATTAGACATGAAGAAGATAAAAAAAGACAAGAAAAATGTAGAAGTCCTTGCATCTTGTTATTTGATTAATAGAATGCCCTCATCTTTTATTCAGAATCAGGGTTCATATTCCATACTATTTCCTTACTTGCATCTTTACTCTATTCCCCTTTATGTCTTTGGGAGCACATGATTTGTTCATAACTTAGCCTCTGATAAAGATAAATTAGCCCTTCATACTCTCAAATGTGTCTTTCTTAATTACTCTCGAGTTCAAAAAGGGTATTATTAGTGTATTATCATATACTAATTAATATGTGTTATAACAAATAGTTAAAAATAATTCAATCAAAAAACATAAACACTAAAAATTCAAATAGAAAATTCATACAACAATGATAATTGAGATGTATTTAAACCATTATCTCATTTATATTTATCAAAGCTCTAAGTTTTACAACAATGATAATTGAGATGTATTTAAACCATTATCTCATTTATATTTATCAAAGCTCTAAGTTTTGGGTCTAATTGGCCCATATTAAGTTGTCATTTTTTGTAATGATTATGGTGTTTAGATCAATTATCATATAGTTCGACTAATTCTATAAAATATCTATCAACTTTCCATTAACAAATACTAAGATAGATGAAATGAATTCTCTAATATTTTTTGTTTTCGTTAAATTTTAAACGTGACACATGAAAATTTTCAACCATTTCATTAACCGCTCGACTACAAGTGCCTATTGAATCATTTTGTAGCCACACATTAAATTGACACTTCTCCTCTCTATTATCCTTCCCATTTTCAAGATTTATCTTTCACAGTTCATCTTGTTATGTTTCACAAAAAAAAAAAAAAAAAAACCAATTTGTATACAAAATGTTGTAGCTCTTCATGAGACCTAAAAAAACTCTATTTAGTACAAAAAGATGAATTCAGCAACTACAATGTCAGCATCAGTTTTAAACTACCAAATCTTGAATTTTTTTCCACCCCAGAAAAATGGGTTCTTGAAATCTCAATTATTTAGAGGAAAAAGTTGCAGATTTTGTGTTTCTGCAAGTTCAAATGAGTTGAATAAACAAGTAATTGAAGACCCAAAAGAGGAAATTCAAGAAAAAAGTGATGGGGTTATTGTCAATAGTACTGAGGAGGAGGAGGAAGAAAGAAGTGGGGAAAATTCTACTTCTACTGGTCCTAGTACTGTTCTTGATAATAAGGAACTCAAAAAGGTGAGATTTTTATGTATTCTTTAACTCAGTTTTATCCAATTTTTTGATATGCTGTTATATTATACTCTGATTGTTTTTGATTGTCTGGTTTTGACTTAACTCGGAGTTTAAGAAAATAAAGAAAGAATTTGAATGTTATGGCCTTAAACTAAAGATATGTGGAATGTATCAAAATGTCCTTTAATCTTGTAGTTTTAAACATGTTGTTTGGTGTCAAAAAAGGAAAGAGATTGTTTTTGAAGCAAACTTAAAAAGGGAAGACAAGCAGATTGAAACGGAGGGAGTCTTTGTGTTTTCTCTACTTGTATAACTTACAAGCATGATCTTTTATTAGAAAGGAGCATACTTTAATTAATAGCACCGAGACAATGCTCATATTACAGAAGCATTACTTCAAAGGTGGAAGGGACTAATGAAATTCTTTCAAGCATGGCCCTTTTATCATCTAACTGTAGTAGAGTAGTCTATCTGATCTCATGGACAGGTGGACAGATAGAAATGCCTACAGATGAGGTAGGCGAGGGTAGCTTGCCGGCAAAAGGCATGTATGGTAGTCTTTTGTTGGATGATAACGGGAAGGGCAATTAACTGCAACCTTTTTCTGCTTATTGGCTATTGGGGGGTGGGGTGGGGGGTAACTGGAGGAAGAGAACACAGGGCAAAGCAAAGGGCAGAGATTCAAGTGACTTGGTAGTGCTGTCGAAGAGGAAAGATAAAGGTCACTCGAAGTTTATGGAATGCTTGAAGTAAGTTTGCTGTGTGAAAACTAGATTTTGGAGTTGAGTTAGTCGCAAGGTCCATTTCCTAATAACTAGAATTAGCATAAAAGAGAGGTCCAATAGTATGAATCGTAGATTTTGCATGAGTGTTCGTCATTGAGGATGTTAGAAATGATCCATTTGGTAAAACGTTTAAAAGATTGTAGTTTTCTTCCAACCAGCTATAAAAATGTCAAGTGTCTGATGTTGCTTTCTAAAATTACGACAAACAACAACAATCACACCTCAGTCCCAAACAAACTGGGGTCGGCTAAATGAATCCCTACTTTCAGTTAAACTCATTTTAAATTAGCTGTTTAATTTACATTTCAAATTTTCTGTATACATGGGCAAATATAATTGACTAATTATATGTGTGTTAACTTCAAAATACTCTCTTCCAGGCTGTCCTAAAGACTGCTTCAACCTTTGCACCAAGGGCTTCCACTGCTACGAAAAACCCTGCGAAACCTGGAACTGTTTTATACACTGTTTTTGAAGTGCAAGCCTATGCTTCAATGTTGATAGGTGGAGCTCTGTCCTTCAATCTCATATTTCCATCAACTGAACCTGACATCTGGAGACTAATGGGAATGTGGTCCATATGGATGTTTAGTAAGTAATGTTGCTTTATACAACTAAACCTTGCCCCCGAAATAGTAGTACACATAAGAATATTGCTTATGAGTGATATTAAGCTACTTTTGTGAAGTAGATATATATTGTTCATCTGCCCGTTAATTCAGTTCGTTTTCCTTCCATTGTTCTCTCAATTGGAGGTCTATAATCTGAAGTTCCATTTGCAGCTTTAGTTGGTTGCTATTTGATATCTGATGTTACTTCCTTCAGATAGTAAATGGTGTCCAACATTTTGTGTTATTATAAACTCTAGTCTTGGTTGTGAATGCCAAAGTAAACTCTATCATAAAGAGGTATAAGTTTTTTTTTTTTGATTAATTAAGAGGTATAAGTTGTTGTAATGTATTTCATATTAATGATCAACCTACCTTGATTGATACGATGTAAGGAGACATAATTAATATATTGAACTTTTGACCGTATATATGTGTTGAAAAATAAATATCCTTAAAGGTGTAGAAAGTTAATTTGTACCCTTGCTGCTATTCCCTCAATTTAGCTATAAATTGTAACTCAAATGTTAATTTCTGTTGTTGCAGCTATACCTTCCCTTCGGGCTCGAGACTGCTCGAAGGATGAGAAAGAAGCTCTCAATTATCTTTTTCTCCTTGTTCCCTTGCTTAATGTTACAATCCCGTTCTTCTTGAAGTCATTTGCTGTCGTTTGGTCAGCGGATACTGTAGCATTTCTGGGGATGTATGCTTGGAAGGTATTTATTTTTTCAATCCACTCATCGAACATTGTTTATATTCTCCTCTCTGTTAACATACTTCTTTCATGCAGCTCGGATGGCTACAGAAAGAGCGATGACAAAAGAAGTGAAGGATCAGTGGTGCTCTTGTAGCTTCAATTACGTAGCTCATTCAGCTGATATAACTCTACAATGGCTGCTTATGTTTCACGTCAACTCTGCTATATCATGATCCATTTGAAAAATGAAACATCTACAAGCACAGTAAGAATATTTCGGATCAAGTTACCTTACTTTTCAGAAATAGATATTCATTTCCTTCTGGTTAGGGTTGCACACCTTTATTTACATGTGCTCTGTGTATTTCATTACCCTTTTCTCTATCCTTCTTTGTACCGACGATAAATTACCATAAAAAAGTACATGCAGTCTCCCTCCTTTTATGTATAGACAATAGATTGTGCAGATGAATTTTTGAAGCCCTAAAAATACTTCTGAGAAGTGACTGTTTTATGTTTACATTGAAATAAACCGCTTTAGCTCAAAGTAAACATAATCAGATACAATTTGATTGATTAGTGACACTTTATATACTGTGTAGGTCATCTAATATGCTTTTTGTATATTTCTTCTTGCATAAATGAGAAATCAAATCTTGCAACTACTAGTATAATGAACTTATTAACTTGTTTGATGCACCTCCCTCCGTTTCAATCTGTTTGTCTTACTTTCCTTTGTAGTCCTCTAGAAAAAAATGTATCTTTCCTTTTTTGACCATGTTTAAGGCCACAATATTCAAAAGTCTTCCTCATTTTCTTTAATCCGTGCCCACTCAAAATCAGGTAAACAAATTGAAACAAGGGGAGTACTATGGTAAACTTATTAGCTTATTAAAGCCAAAAAGATGTTGGTACAAGGATGCCTTTTGAGCTTGTGGCTTATTGGTCTGAGATCTCCATGCACAAGCCGCAATATTTTGTAGTAAGTCGACTTATTCAAAAAGTTCAGTGCTCATAGCCAAAATGTAAAAATTAAGTTTGTCAAAATGAAAAATATGAAGAAAAAAAAAAGTTAATTACAAGGTACAGTTACATATTTTACTAATATGTACTCTGGGATGAGTTGAACGAATTACTTTAACGTTCTGTTTCCTCGTTGCATTCTGACCTGAATATGCGCCAAAACTTTCATAATTAGAATGTAAGCTGCTTGTTGCCTTAACAAAATCAATAATTACATTACTTATGTCAATGTTGCTTTTACTTCTGTAATTTGTACTAGCACTTGCTCCATTAGATTTTTGTTTTTTGCTCAATTGACTTCTCTATATGTGACTTAAACTTGAATCGGTTCCGTGTTTGCAAGCATATTGACATTGTTGCAACATTAAATTCAATAACTGCATTCTTTTTATGGTTCCTTGTGTTATTGTCTGTTGGATGTTCAGCTACTTGAACCTGAGTTGATACTTTTAGCGCGAGATTTCACCTTGCTTTTATGTCTTGAATGCGAAGAGTATTTTGCAGATTTTGCTGTTACATTTTGTTGTTCATCATCTCCACTGTCCTCATATTCTGAAGATCCCGATGCACTTCCATATCCATATTCTGAACTTGCTTTCTCATCCTCTTGACTGTCACGAACTTTTTGAGACTTCCGTTTGTCACTAACTTTTTGAGAGCGTTGTTTGTCATGGACTTTTTCATCATTTTGTTGGTCACTCTCACTATCTTCATACTCATCATCAGAATAATCTTGATCCTCATCATCTGAACAATCTTGGTCCTCGTTTTCGGAACTCTCTTGATCTTCATTATTTGGACTTGACTTTTCAATATTTGACGTTGGGGTTGGAGCGGGAGGTGAACTGGGAATAGGGTCATCTGGCTGGGGCATTGTAAGAAAAGTAAGCGCAGCCACAACATCCCCAATCAAAGGACGAACCATTGGTTCGTCTTGAAGACACATTGCTGTAACCCCAACTGCTTGATTTAAACCTTTGACAGGGAAACTCTTCCCGAGACGCGGATCTGCCAATTCAGGGAACTTCTTTGGATCCTTGAAATAGGGTTGTGCCTATTAAAATCACATACATTTGTTGATCAGTTAGAACTGTACTCAAAACTTCCTTTAGTTTTTAGTCGAAAAAAACTCAAGAACTTTGAGATTAAAGGGTAGCTTGGTGCACGAAGCGTCCCTTGTTCGCGTAGGGTTCAGGGAAGGGCCGCACCTCTGGGGGTGTACTGTAAGCAGCCTACCCTGACGCAAGCATCAGTGACTGATTTCATGACTCGAACCCATGACCTATAAGTCACCTGCGTTCACGCAGGGTTCAGGGAAGGTCCGCACCACAACAAGGTGTAATGTAAGCAGCCTACCCAGATGCAAGCATCAGTGACTGATTCCACGGCTCGAACCCTTGACCTATAGGTCACACGAAGGCACCATTACCTTTGTTTGCTAGGCCCCCCTTCACAAGAACTTTGAGATTTAAAAAGAAAAAATAGAACTCTTTGTGGTAGAACGAGAATACTCACCCAAGCAACTAAGTTTTGCTCATTTGCTTGCCTTGTAGTATCCACTGCTCGACGCCCTGTTATAAGTTCAAGCAAAACAATTCCAAAACAGTATACATCTGACTTCAAAGTGTGTTCACCATTTTTTTCAAACTCCGGAGCACAATAACCAGTTCCCATCATCATCGGTGACATGTTTGTCTTACTCCCTCCACCTGCAAGCTTAGCAAGACCATAATCTGAAAGTCTAGGATTAAAATCTTTATCCAATAGAATGTTTGTGCCTTTCAAATCGCGATAAATTATTGGCGGGTTGGCCGTTTCGTGTAGATACTCGAGTCCATTAGCAGCACCTAAAGCTATCTTCATTCTGGATAGCCAACCTAGTGGCTTTTTATCCTCTTTGAGATCTGAAATGTAGTAGAACTAGTTAGTACAGAATCAAGAAAGTTTATGACAACATGAAAGGGGGAAGAGTAGGGCGGACATAAGTTGTTAGGCCCTCTTCAAAAACATCAATGGGTGCATGTCAAATCCTCCAAAAGTAGTTTTTGGAGAGTCCGAGTAACATAACATAAACTTACCAAGCAGATGATCGTTTAGGCAACCCATTGGCATATATTCATAGACCAAAATCCTCTGATCACCATCAGCACAATATCCAATGAGATTGACCAGATTTTGGTGCTTAAGGAGAGTCAACTTTGAGACCTCAACAAGGAACTCTTGGTTTCCTTGTGTTCCACTTCTGTCTAGTTGCTTCACTGCCACAATCTATCCAGGTACAAACCAGACATCAATACTGAAATCTTTCTTCACCTTAATATAGATGAACTTCTATAAATGGTGTGTTTAGTATGATACCAGAAATCATATTTTTTTTTCGGGATAAAAGTCTTATTTTCTGAAAAATGTTTCCCAGTTCTCCGTAAACAGCTTCTCTACCTCCGTGAGGCTGTTTACGGTGATATAAAGTTAAGGTTTGAGATAATTGTGAAGGGAAATGACTTCAGTACAAAAGTGAGAGAAGTCATTTCTCCCTTATGCTGAAAAATGTTCTCTTGAAAACATTTTCTCGCAACCAAACACCGGAAAGTGACTTATTTTGTGAAGAACATTTTGCAGAGAGTATTTTCCGTAATAGCAAAAACACCGAAAAAAAGGTTCTTTATTCAGTAGGTGAAAGTTACAACAAAGGTGAAAAGAGAGAGTTTTAAGGTAATGTTACCTCTCCACCTTGAAGTGTTCCCTTGAACACTCTTCCAAATCCACCTTCACCTATCAGGCATTCTTGCTTGAAATTCTTTGTTGCACTCGCGAGCTCGCGGAAGGTGTAAGTCTTAGCATTGATATTTACGTTGTCGCCTTTGTGAAATCGTTCAGCTGGTTGGTTAATCCAAAATGCATGGAGAAAGTGAACATAAGTTATGCCTAGTTAGGAAAGTCTATGTTGCTAGGATTCTTCAAAAATGTTGTCATGTGTGTCGGACCTTCCAAAAGTAATGCATTTTTGGACGATCTAACGCGGGTGCAGAAACATTTTTGGAGAGTCCGAGCCATAAAGAGGAAAGTAGAGAAATGATGGCATGAGTTGGTAAGCCAAAAGAGCTGCCATAATAGCAATCACAGTGCCTATTGCAGCTTAAAGAAAAAAAGTATCCTTTTGTTTCTACCTGTTTACTGAGTTCTCTAATTGCTACAATACTTAAGAGGGTGAGCATATTTAGTGAATATGGCATTCTTTTGGAGAGCAGTCCGGTGTATTAAGCTGCCGTTGTACGTGCGGTCGAAGGAAGGGCCGGACCACATTAGGTTTTATGTATACAACCTTGCTTTGCAATTCTGCAAGAGGTTGTTTCCTCGGCTTGAACCCTTGACCTCCTGATCATACGCCGATGGTAACTTTTACCGTAGGTGATGAGCATATTTACTCAAAAGGGTATATATATTTTTCCCAATCAAAAAAGGGCAGGGAAACTAAACAGAAAAAATCATCAAATTATATAAATGTTACGTATAAAACACAACCACTTGATTTCATTTTCTTCAAAATTTCAAAGATCTAACAAGAAAAGTTGAAGTATGATGTTATATGATCATACCAGGATTTGGTGGGGTGGTTGAGATTCCTTTAGATTGAGCGACCGGCACCTCGTCCTCCGGCGATTCGGCTTTTTTCTTGAAGCAGGGGAGGCAACTCATGTTCTTGATCCTCTCAAAAGATCAAAAAAATAATAATTCCACAATCCCCTCAAGGAAAAGAGAAAAAAATAAAATCTTTTCAAGAAATAATATATGAATTGTGTCTATTTACCAAAGGAGCTCAAATGAAAGAAAAGGTCTACAAGAATTTATTTTATTCTTTTAATAAATTATTTCTTCACGTTGTTCCTCTCAAGATTCCAAAAAAAAAAAAAAAAAACTTAAAAATACAAATGCATGGTTGTACATGAATTCATGACCATCACGTTCATAAAAGCTTTGATTTTAGGTAGAAAATGGGAAGAAAAAAACATTAGGAGGAGGAAAAGGGTTGGCAATGGCCTTTTCCTTTCATCCTCCCCCAGTTCTGGTTCAAGAAAGGGTCAACGTAAAGATATTATTTCGATGTAATTTCTATAGTTTTTCTTTACGTACACGGATCTTGTAAAAAAATAAATTTTCATATTGAGCTCCAGTGCACGATAAATTTTTAGATGAGATGGCTGCTTAGATAGGAGGGGATGCAAGGACAAAGTTTTCTTTCCACCTCCTTTTTTTTATTTTTTGTTCTTTTTCCCTTTCTCCCCCTTTTTTTTTGTGTGGGGGTGAAGTGTAGAACAATATATTTAGAATTTTAAAAAAAAAATTGAATTAACTTGAAATACTATGATGTATTATATCTCCAAAATAACCTCACAAATAAAAAGAAAAAGAATAAAAAATAAGATTCTCAAAATATCCATATTTGGGAGTTGGTTAGTCATATTTTAAAAAATTAATGGATTAATACATACAAAAAGTTAGAGATAATCCTAAATTTAACTCAAAAACTCATAGAAAATCGACGTCGATTATGTATAAATAACGAGTATTGTTCAATAGGTTATCACAAATGGACCTACGAAATTTCGGATCAAACGAGGTCTGTCAGTCAGTCATATTTCAGAAAATTTGTAGACTAGTATATACGAAAAGCTGAGATAATCAAAATACTTGTTTCGTGACCCGAAAACTAAAAAGAAGCACACATCAATCCTTGAAAAATAATGAGTATCTTTCACTAGATTGTCACGAATAGACTCACAAAATTAGAAGGGGGGGGGGGTTAAACAAAGTCGGTTAGTAGTATTTCGCAAAATTCATGGACATTACATACGAAAAATGGAGAATATCTTAAATTCTTGACCCAAAAACTCCATAATAAACGACGATGATTATTGAGAAATAATGAGTATCATCCACTAGGTTGTTTTGAATGGACCCACAAATTTGAAATCAAATAGAGTCAGTTTGTCATATTCAGAAAAATTCATCGACTAATATATATATATATATGAAAAGCTTAGGTACTCTTGAATTCTTGTTATGTGGTCGCGAAACTTTAAAAAAGTGGCATTAGTCCTATATAGGTAATGAGTATCATTCACTAGCATGGCACAAATGGATCCATAAAAGTTGAGGTCAAACAAAGTACTCGGTCATATTCCAAAAATTTTATGGACTAATGCACAAAAAATATTGAAATAATCTTGAATTTCTGTAAAGATTTTGCAAAAAAAAAAATCCGTTTGAAAATCATATTACCAAAATATCCATGGGTTAACACACGAAGAGTTGAGAAAATCGCCTAATTCCTCTAAAATGGTTTCTTAATGCCCAAGATATATGCAAAAAATGGTGAGGCTTCACGTACTGATCCTCCAACTCCCCACGGATGGTTCTATTAAGGTTTTGCAAAAAAATCGATCGGAAATCATACCACCAAAATATTCATGGGCTAACACACACAAAAAAAATGAGAAAATCGCCTAATTCATGTAAAATGGCTCCTAAATGCTCAAAATATGTGCAAAAAATTGTGAGGCTTCAAGTACTTCTCCCCAATTCCCTTTGGAGGGTTCCATGAAGGTTTTGCAAAACTACCATCCGGAAGCCATATCACAAAATATACGTGGGCTATAAGACGCACGAAAAATTAAGAAAATCGCCTAATCCTGTAAAATAGCTTCTAAATGTCCAAAATATGTGCAAAAAATGGTGAGGCTTCACGTACTACTTCCCTAACTCCCTACAGAGAGTTCTGTAAAGATTTTGCAAAAAACCCAGCCATATCACCAAAATAATCATGATCTAACACACATACGAAAAAACTGAGAAAATCGAATAATTCTTGAAAAATGGCACCTAAATGCCCAAAATATATGCAAAAGATTGTGTTTCAAAGGCGCGAGATGAACCTTGTTTCGGACAAAATATCGACATAGTTGTGTCTCCTAGCATAATGCAAAACATATGGGGAATGGTATCACCCACAAAGTTATTAAGCAGGCAGCATTTGAGTTCCACAAAATTATTTCAACACAAATGACTATTGACCAAAATACAACAGAGTAAACATAACAGATCACAACAAAATATAAAATGGCTAAGACACTATACTTGTCTAGATGTTTTTACACCCATCTGTTGACCATATGATGATCCAATTTCTTGATAAACTTTGGTGCAAATCTTTTACTTTTTTTTTGTCAAAATCTCACCAGCCAGATGTGGGACAATTGGGTATTAGGCCTTGTAGCTTTTAGTCTTCCTTCAATAGAAAAATGGCTTAGAACAGACACCAAATGAATCTTTTCAGTATCAAGTTCATTACCCTTCCTTAGGCCTGATTTCAATCCCTTCAACAACTAAGCCACTTTTCCAGTTACCTTCCTTCACCTCTGTCAAGCTCATCTCGAGTTCAACGTCTTGCCCTCTCTTGACGAAGAATTCTCCCAACTCGACTTCTATCCATCCGTCACTTCTCTGTTGCGGGTATTGTGCTTGGGTGTTGTTTTCTGAAGGAGGAGGATTCACTCTCCCTCTCAGGATATCAGCCATCTGGTTGAGTAGTCCCAACCGCCTTGGAACGATTTGGTACATGTGCCTACGTGCTGCCTCTGGATCCAAAAAAACTGTCTGTGGTTTCCTTTCATGCCCCGAAATCCCTACTGCACCCTCTGCACTTTGGTGGTCAAATCCGTAGGTCCTGGATTTCGTTGTGAACACAAAGTAGGCTGCGTAGTTGGTGTCAGGGGATAGCATAGAGGTGTTTATCTTGCCAGAAATATCAAACCAGCAGACGTCAAGAAGCTCAGCAACCTCTGAGAACCTAAGTCATGAAAACATAGCATTAGATCAACTTCAGAGTTGAGAGTGACAAAATGATATCTTATAAAAACCATTTCTACTCTTCTGTGCTTTGGAACAAAATATTTGATTATTCGAACTAAAATATGATAAAAAGATCAAGTATGTGGATCGCCAAGTCAAGAACAGAAAAGATTGGGAGGGGACGACTTCTCAAACCATAATAAAAGTTACTCGTCAATTGATATACCTGGACTCGGGAAGGGGGATCCATCTCCAATACCGTGGTGTGTCAGCCCAAATAATTGCAAGTGACCTCGCAGCTAACATGTAGCATTTCTTTCCACTGCGCTTCTCCAATGAGAAGCTCTGGATTTCATCAATACCAAGTCAGAAGTAAACTTAGCGAGTAAGAAACAAAACTAAGCCCTAGCAAACAATTGTTCAAAGTAGAGGAAATAAGGAAAAAAAGAGCTACGCCACATGTGAACCAAAAATCAAAAGCTATGCCATAATAGTGTAGCAGAAAAGACGCAACATGATCAAACAACAACAGCAAGTGGACCAACGCTATCTGTCGTTTGGTGCACCCCACCCCAAATACCCCAAAAAACTAACCAATCAATTCTGATCTCCAAAAGATAAAGAGATTGAAAAGGGACTAATGGCCTAACGAGTACATGGAATAATTTCAGTATCATAAAATGTCAATAACATCCGCAGAAGTATATAAGGCTCTAATACTATACAATAATAAATATGCAGAGCAACTACCCCATCTTTAACATAAAGGTTGTTGTAACCAAATGGCAAGCAGATTGTCTAGCACACACACGGACTTGATGAATACACGAACTATATCCCTGCATTAGTACACACTTAAAAGTCTCAAAAAATCAATGATTCCAAGAACTCCAACCACCGTTTTTCCTTTCTGTGTGTTTCACATTAATATAATTCCCATATTCAAGAAGTTTCTTCTCATAACATATGTTGCTCGGACTCTCAATGCCTCATGGTGCACGTCGAAAAAAGTATTCATTTTTAGAGAATCCGACACATGTGCAGCAACATTTTTTCATAATCACCTCAGTTTTCTGTATGGTACCAACCTATTATATAATTGGAATCATCTTTGACTAACTATGCATTATGATGATTCCAATGATATAATACCTACCTACTCAATTAATAACATTTTTCAACAATTCCAGATTCAAAAAATATATAATTCCTAAGAAATCGACATAAATAAGCATAAATACAATATCAGAAATATGGAAAATTAAAAATTAAATTCAAATAGTATCTGATAATTACCTTAGTCCCACCGTCGATGAAGAAAGGATGATCACATAGATAGAGATAAAGCTCTTTCTTAGAACCGACATTGATCGATTCCGGTCCATCACAAGACCGGGAAATAATATCACGGTAATCCGGCGGCAAAAACCGGTCCCAAACTGCGTCAGATTCAGCAGCCGACCGGAAAACCGTACCGACCACCGATAACTTACTCGCATCTCTCGGACTCGTCAATGATAGTACGTTCGCTATGCAACCTTCCGGCAGGTGGTAGATATCACCACCGCCACCGCCGCTAACGGCGGAGCTACGTCCATTTTCCACCGCCATTGTGATTTACTTGATTATCTCTTCTAATTTATATTTATAGAAAAAAATTATATCCAAAACGGCGCAGTATCTTCGTGATGGTAATGGGTAAGAACGTAAACTGGCTAAAACAACTATTTATAGAATGGAATTTGCGTGACGTGGTTTGTTCGGATATTTTTTTTATAATGTTATAATAAAATATATGAAAAGTCGATATCAAGGAAAATTAGATTATTATAGTGAAATATTGTTATAGAATAATCGTCAAATTATATATTATATCATTTAAAATCAGGTTATTAAATATTAAACATTGATATTGGTAGAACATTTCTACGTGTATAAAGTGTGGCTTACACGATGGTACTAGGTGTATCTGATGTGCTCCAAGATTTATTAATTTTTAATTAGGATATTATATTTTTGTATTTATTATAATAATAATATATTCAACATAATTTTACAAGTAAAGTGAAAAGAGAGTAGAGTTTATATAGATTTTATTTGTATTTCACGTGAAGTCAGAGAAATTGTTTTCAATAGATCCTTATAATGACCATAACATATCCAACTTTATTTTACAGATGGAATTAACGAGATGATAAAGTCTATATAGATCTTGTTCGTATCTCGTGATGGTAGAGAGAAAACTATTAATAAATTATCGACTTCATGAGAAGATAAAGTTCATACAAAGCTTTATTCTATTTCGTAAAAATAGAGAAACAATTTTCAATAGTTCCCGATTATATATTTAACAATATTTTAAACCTTAACCATTAAGTTTATGCTTTGGGACGCATAACATGCATATTCCCCTTTTCTTTTTCTAAACTATCAAAAGTAAAAACAAAGAAAAAAGAACTTATTTCCAAAATAAGAAGAAAAAAAGAATAGACTTAAGGGTTAAGATTTGTGTATATTTTTTTGTATTTTATTTATAATATTATATTAATATATATTAGTATTAATTATTGTTATTGAATATAAAAAAAAAAAAGAAGAAACAGAATATAAAAATAAAAGGTTTTCTAATTATTTTTTTTAAAAAAAGAATATGAACAGACAACCTTTCGAAGAGATTTTAAGGTGTATATGTTTTAGAATTTGCAAAAAGTAAAAAAAACTAAAGTTTCTACTAGGGAAAAAAAAGAAATTTATTCAAATATTTTTTCAAAGAAAAGAGGTATTTTTTTTAGATTTGTTCAAAAAAATTAAAAGTTCTTAAAATTAAAATAAGTTAAGCAATTTTTTTGTTTTGAGATGACAAAAAGTTATTTATAAAGCTTTTCAAAAAGTTATCTATAAAGTTTTCCAACAAAAGCTATTTGCAAGTTGCCTGTTTGAGCTATTTACATAAGCTACTCACTCGATTATGTTTGAATTCTTTTAACTTCTTTATATTTCAAATTTAAAAAATAAGCTCAGCCAAAGAAAAATAGCAGTAGTGCTGCATATCTCAATTCCTCCTCTTCTTGCAAAGATTTCAGTGAAAATTAATGAATTTGTTCAAGTATTAATGTGTCTTCCAAGTGAAACAAGAATCAATTGTTGAATACTAAGATAAAAATTATGTGTAATCAGCCTAAGAATCTGTTTAAAAGTCATATTACAAAGACCAAAAACTAATTTAAGACACTGAACAATGCCTAAGTACAAAAATTGTTGATGCCAGTTGATTGCTGGCGATGACTTGGTGAGAGAATCTTTAAGAGAAGGTTCTAGAACTAGGATAGAGCGTGAAACAACGAGTTCAGTTGAAACAAGGTAATGAGCCTTTAAGTCTAAGGGAAGGATCAAGGTTGAAACGCATGGACAAGCGTAGGCTTAATAATGGACCTACTTACAGATACAAGATCAATGACTTAGATAAAAGAGAGACGTCGAGAGGAAGTCCTTAGCATTGTGTCCATCTTATTCTTCAGTTTTCTTCTTTTTCTTCTTTTTCTCTTTCTTTTTATCAGCAGGTTCACTTTCATCATCATCACTATGTTTTCTCTTCTTTTTCTTACTTTTTTCGACTTCAACATTTTCTTCAGTACCATCAGCAGCAGCATGCTTCTTTTTCTTCTTCTCCTTCTTCGTCCCCGTCTCTTCAGATTCAACGATGCCATTATTCTCTGCTTCAGCAGACTTCTTCTTTTTCTTTTTCTTCTCGGATACCTCAGTTTCGGATGGTGGTTCATCTACACTCATCTTTTGCTCCTCATTGTCAGTACAACCAAGAACAGCATCAGCAGAAGGATTGTAAACCTACAGGGTGAGGGTAAGTCAATAGCTGGAAATAGAATCAACAAAGTAAACACAAAGACGAGACCTCTCTATAACAATCGTCCTCTATAACAACATTTCATTATACCGGCCAAGTTTTCTATGGAGCCAATTTTCATGTTATGTTATATTATATGTCCTCTATGACATCATTTCACTATAGCAGACAAAAAAATAGGGGGACAAATGAATGACGTTATAGAGAGGTTTGATGGTACAAATTGAAGTCCAGTTCCTGACCTTAGCTGGTGTTATGAATGCTCCAGCACCTTTCTTACGATCCTTGTCATAAGCTTCGATTTTAGGTTTCCCTTTAGCAGAACCAGCTGATTTACCCAACTCTTTGCCTTCTAAAGCTCTTAATCGTGCTTCGAGCTACAAAATTAGACGACAATGATAATTAGGTGTAACTATGGTATGAGCAGAAATGAAAAGAAACAGTCTGAATTCGATAGTATTTGATAATGTATACCTTGACCCGATTCTCCAAACCCATTGTATTATCTTGGCCATCTCCAAGAGCATCATATCGAATTGCTAAAGAAGCTTTACTGGCAAGAGATCTTGCGATTTTACCCTTGTGTTTTGGTGCTGCCTGACCGATTAAAGATGCATGATATATAAGCCCGTACTTGGGAGTAGCGTGCTTCGTCTTTAAAGCTCTAAAGAGCGCCTTTTCTGCACCAAGTATCTGTACTGTACTTCCAGGTTGTTTCGCAAGATTCATCAAGCTGCCACCATGGGAAATAAGGCGAGCTCCAACAAGTTCTCCCACTAGAGCCGTAAGATTTGGGGCAATGGTATTCATCCTGCTCTTCAAATAATCATACAACTGAGCCCGGTACTCAGAGAAGGACAGGACTTGGCTGCATAAATCTTTAATATTCTCCAGATCAAGATCACTGACTTCAGTTCCCATTGAGATCATGGCTGCCTCTTTCAATTCCGCCTCAACCTCTTCCGGAAGTATCTGCAAGCGACCAAGATCATACCAAGATTATGAATTTTAATTTCTGTCAAAGAAGTAAAATCACATTAAAGCACAAAAGCGGAATTTGACTGCAATCTGCCACAGCAAGCAAGAGCAGCGAATGTAATATTTGTAATACTACTTTGACCAAGGAAGGGAATCTTGCTGTTCTTTCTAATTCAACAAAGAACGATATAAAGAGCAAGAAAGAAGTCGAATTCCCACCTCAGAGAAATCAAGCTTTGCAGCATTGACACGGTCACCCATCAACTTAACCGCCTTGGCATAAAGGATGTTATCTTGTACAATCTTTGCGAGCTCAGGAAAATGCCAGCCATACCATTCTCGTACCCTCATTGCATAGTTGTTTAGCTCTTTATCAAGATCATCCAACAAACCAATGGCCTGGACAATCATTGTATCCACCTAGAAGAGCAACAAATATTGAATCATAAGCTCTTGTATTAGTTTGGTGAAAAAGGACCATGTCCTCAAGACTATAAAGTTGGAAATCTACAAGACTTCAATTCTATCCGCCAGCACCATTTTTGTAACCAAGGCAAATGGCAGTGCACACCAACTTAAAGGTAATCAAAAATTATTTCGGAGTAGCTTTCTCTGACATCTAAATGTTTACTTCATCTTTCTACAATGACATGAGCATGACTGATGAAACCATTTGAATTTTAAAACTCAGAAATTTCCCAAAGCAAAATGAAAATTCAACTATTAAAACTGCATGAAAATGTCAGTAAACTCAGAATTTCAGTTTCAAATTTCCTGATATGAATTACAGTATGGAGGTCAAAGTATCATAAATTTAACCACAGAGGTCAAACGGTAACACATAAAATTGAGACGAGGGGCATGAGAAATTATACAACCTATCACAATAGAAAGTTCACCTTGTCAGGGCTAAATTTCAGCTTGTATCTTGAAAGACTGTGAGACAAACCCAAGCTCATTGGAGCCAAGTCTTGAGTGGCCAAACCAGATATGAGTTCAGTTAACTGACTTCTCAACCCTCTCATCAACTCCATCACAACATTATTGTGAACACATTCAATTTGCTGCAAACATATACTACATCAACTTCAATAAAGAAAAGGAAAGACAGTAGAAAACAAAGACCAATGTTACCAAAGGGATTTGTAGTCCAAGACTAATTATTATAAGCATGAATAACAAATATCAATTGTTTAGTGTCGCCTATTCAAGATTAAGCTCATTGGCAAGGAAAAGTATGTCTTTGCTTGATGACAATGTTAAAGCGCCCGCTAAGTGAGGTGAAGCATTCAACATGTTTTGCACCTCACTTCAGGGCTTAAGCATGATCTAAGCTAAGTTGCACGGACTCTTCACTTTTGATGTCGTACCCATGTCGGATTCTCCAAAAGTATACTACTTTTAGAGAATCCGACACACACCCACTAATATTTTTGAAGAGTCCGAGCAACATAGGATTTAAGCACACTTTTGACAACACGTACAAAGACGTAATGAGAAGATGAAAGAAACTAACCAGTTTCTCTTTAATCGCATTTCCAAGTTTTGAATCAGCAACACCCAGTGTTTCACCATCACAGTGCGCTTTCAAAAACTTTCTAAGTCCTTTGCTAGGCTTGCTATCTATCAATAAAGTTGCTGCTGAGAGTGCTTCTGAAGTGTTCTCAAACTTAGAGAAAGCTTTCAACTTGACAACCTGTTTATGTAACAACCAAAATGGTAAAAAGAGGTCTAACAACAGAACGACTAACAGTAAAAATTTAGGCAGTTCAGTCCTATTCTCACTGTAAGCTAATAACACACACACACGGGAGGATCTAGGGCCACAAGGAGGTTCATCCGAACCCCTTCATTGGAAATTACACTAAATATATAAAGTCAAATTATCTTTTATGTATATATAGTAGATGTTGAATCTCCTACGCCTCTTCATGTGATTACCTCTTTATATTTTCAATCCCTTTGATGAAAAAAACAGATTCTGCCACTGCACACACCCATCCACATACCCAGAAAGAAAAACAAGTGCTATGTTGTGAATCAGTCAACCAACTGCCCCGCCAATCCAAACTAGTCACATTGAATATAAGAGTCCTTTTTTTAACAAGGTACATTGACTATAAGATTATATCCAATCCATTCCAATACTAGTTTAAGTCAAATCAAGGGTTCGATAAAAAACAAAGTTCTCTATGTGCCCCAATTATCTCTACATTGGCAACAGCTCCATAGCTCTATCTAGATGGTATACCTATATGAAGCCTTGTCTCTGTTGTGTTATGTTCTTAGCTAAGTCCTCATTGATTTTGAGAGATTGTAGCTAAGTTCAGTGTTTGAAAAGTTTGCAGCTATTGTATCCAACAACTAACTGAGCCTTCAAAGAAATATGCAACATAATAGAGATACAATAACCAATATCAACTTTGTCCAGATTTCCGGTGAATGTCTACTTGACATTTAACTGGATTTCTCATTGTATCTTTTCCAATGACATATTATAGATTAACACAGTACAAAATATAACCCTCTCGCAACCCACCCAGAACAAAAAAATGTGATCGTTTAGCATATTTAATGCACTACAGATATGCAAACAATTGCTTGAAAATGTAATCTTCTACTGTTCAATCTCTTAAAGTTCAAGCCTTTAAGAATAGAGAGGAAGATAACCTTTCTAGCAGAATCAGACGTCGTAAACTCTTTTGACAAGTCCTGCAACATAAAAAGATTCATCATCAAATACAAAAGAAACTCACAAACCCAAAACATCAATTTGCATTACAATGTATTATGAATAACAATCAAAACTAAGTTAAACACTTTAGTACCTCAACTTTAGAGAGTTTTCCTTCATCAAGTACTTTGAAAAGTGCAAAGCCTGCCGGCGTTTCAAACAATACGAGCATTTTTTCTGCTTCCTTACTCCAATTGGCACCTAAAGATAATAGCTAAAAGCAAAAAAATCACTTGGATGCCAAGAAAAAAAGCATCTGCACTTGTAATATTTCACAAAGAACAATGGACCAAACACCAGTCACCAGCATTACGCACTATAATCCATTAAAGAAAACGCCTTTACAAAATATGCACCTAAAAATGGTCATTAAAAGCATAAAAACCTAAAGGGTTCTAAGTAAAAGGTTTATTAACATGTTAAAATTCACAAGGAATAATTTTGGAGCTGGGCCTTAGTTAAAGCAATTGGTAAACCAGCATTCCAGACTATATTCCATTTAATAAAACTCCTCAACACAATATGCACCTACAGATAATGGTTAAAAGCATAAAAACTAAAAGGGGGTCCAACAAAAAAGTTTATTAACTCGTTAAAATTCATAAATGAACGATTTCCGAGCTGCCTTTTTGTTAAAAGCAATTGGTAAAACAGCATTATAGACAATAATCAAATAAAGAGAACTCCTTTTACAGAATATGCACCTAAAGATAATGGTTAAAGGCATAAAAATCAAAAGGGATAGCAACTAAAAAGTATATTAACTAGTTTAAAATTAAAAATACAAAAACAGCAACACAAACTATAGTCTAGTTCAAGAAAACCACTTACCAAAATTTTCACTCCAGGGTGATAGTTAAATGCATAAAAAAACAGAAAGGGTTCCAAGGAAAAAGTACTTAACTTGTTAAAATTCACAAAGGAACAATTTTGGAACCAACATTACACACTATAATCCATTAAAGAGAAATCCTTTAACACAGCATAAATATCAAAAGGGTTCCAACAAAAAAGCCTATTAACTTGTTAAACTTCACAACTGATACACAAACAGCATTTACAGATTATAATCTAGTTCAAGAAAACTCCTTTAACACAATATGCACCTATTAAAAGCATAAATATCAAAAGGGGTTCCACAAAAAAAGTATATTAACTTGTTTTAGTATTCACAACTGATACACAAACAGCATTACAGACTATAATCTAGTTCAAGAAAACTCCTTTAACACAATATGCACCTATTAAAAGCATAAATATCAAAAGGGGTTCCACAAAAAAGTATACTAACTTGTTTTAGTATTCACAACTGATACACAAACAGCATTACAGACTATAATCTAGTTCAAGAAAACTCCTTTAACATAATATGCACCTATAGATAAGCATAATTATCAAAAGCGGTCCCAACAAGAAAGTATATTAACTTGTTTAAAATTCACAACTGAAAATCAAACAGCATTACAAACTATTATAGTCTAGTTCAAGAAAATTCATGTTTCAGTGAAAAAAAAGTTGAAAAAGTCTTTTTTTGTGTGAGATGAATGAAGAGAAAATACATACAATTTTATTTGCCTTGTAGAAAAGAGAAGTAGAGGAAGTTCACGGCAAGAGAGTACGAAGTTAGCGGCGGAGGAAGTGTTGTGCAAAATGGCCAAATATAAACTTGAAACTACTTTGTAGTTAGGGTGGAAGTTGACCCTTTTTGTCTTTTTTTTATATAATTTTTAAAAAAAATAAAGTAAAGTAGTTCGGTGCACAAAAATCATGCGTTAGTGTTCGAGCAAAGGCTACATTTACAAAATGTGATTTAAATAATCTATTATAATGTAAATATTAATAATTATTTCCATAGTTCAAACGTATCATTTATAAGTGGCGTAAAATCAATTTCATAGTATATACTAAAAAATAATCATGTTACAATTCAAGTACTATAATATAGTTTCATGATAATAAAATTATTTCAATTTGCTCAAATATAATAAAGTATAATTACAATACTATCCCTTTTCTCAATACCTCACTATCTTCTCCCCTAAAAGGCTAAAACCCTCAATTTCCTTATTCTCTGCCCAACTCCTAAAACGGAGAGAAAGACTGATCTTCTGAGTCTTGAGGTAATTTTCTTCACTTTTATAGTTTTTTTTCTCAATTCTCACTGCTAGTAAATCATCAAATTGAGTATTTTTATTGGTCATGTGAATCAAGAATCGATTTTTTGTCCATATTTGTTGTCACTGTGCTAAAATTCATGTATATGATGAGCAAAAGTCTATTTTTTTCTATTTTATTTACTTTTTTAGCTTGAGTTCAAACCCCATATGCTAATTTTTTCGTGAAACCAAGGGTAGGGATGGCAATGGGGTGGGGGGTTAGAAATTACAAATTTAACTCGGCGGGGCTGGGGCGGGTTGAAGTCTTTGCGGGTTAATGTGGTTTTGCCTCGCACCCGCCCCGCTCCGCCCCATTGCCATCCCTAACAAAGGGATATAGAAGTCTTAGTTGTTAGGTGATCCAAACATGTTCATAGGCGGAGCGAGGAGTTGAAGTTTATGGGTTCTGAACTTGTCATCGAACGTGTAGCTCGTCTTAGTTAATGGGTTAAATTTGAATGTTTATACATATTTAATAGATTTTCTAAATGTGTTACTCGAGCCAAAGGTCTAGGAAACAACCTCTCTACTTTCACAAGGTAAGGTTTGTGAACGCCTCGCCCTCCCTAGACTCCACTTTGGAGTTACATTGGATATGTTGTGAATTGATTTTCTAATATATATGCAAGATTTAAGCCTAAGTCACTTGATTCGTATGATCCCATAGCTGATGATCAAGCTCCTCCCTTGAACATGTTGAGTTGCGTGTACCATCTTGTCTAAAAAAATAAACCTTTAGGGAGGTATAGTTCTATTTATTTAGTTCACTACTTCCTTTATTAGTTGTATTGTTCCAAGCAATTCACCAAATTGAGGAATTTTCTTAGTCCTCTGAATGAAGAATCGATTTTTGTCCATATTGGTGGCCACATTGCTAAAAATCGCGTGTATGATGAGCAACTCTAATTTTTCTCTTTTTTTGTTTTCTTGTTTAACTTGAACTCCGAACCCCATATGCTGATTTTTTTTCAAGAAACCAAAGGATATAGAAATCTCAGTTGTTAGGCACCATAACACGTTGAACTGTGTGTACCATCTGGTTGAAAAGTTTAAACTTTTAGGGAGGTATAGTTCTATTTTTTTAGTTCAGTGCTTCCTTTTTCTCAGTTGTGCCGTTCTGTGCAATCACCAAAATTTGGCCCTTTAAATTGAGAATTGTCAAAGGGCTGGATTTAGGTGGGTGATGAACAACGCCCAAATCTTTTCTCTGTTTTTTTACCTTATTCAACTTGACTACCAAATCCCATGTACTTATTTTTTTCAAGAGATATGGAAGTTCAAGTGATTCGTGTTGGAAATGTGGGACTGTCTCATCTTAAAAGCTTAAATAGTAAGAGATATGACAGTTTTATTTACTCCATCTGCTTCATTTTATATGACGGTTTTTTATTGGACGGAGATTAGGTTGTTTATTTGACTAATATATTATGTTAGTAATAGAAAATGTCACAAAATTTTGAAGTATTTTGAAAGCTGGCTAAATAGATTGGTTCAAACATTTTGGAACATCTAAAATGGAAAGAGTATCATATAGTTCAGAAGGATGGAGTATTTATTTTAGGTGATCCTTGAACCTCTCGATTTGCTCTGACTCTATGTAGAGTGATCTAAAAGACAGGACTTTTATTTATTTAGGACTTCGCAACAAAACAAAGCTAGGTGCAGATGGAAGTTTGCCCAGACTGTGGAATGTTGCTGCAATATGAGTTGCCTCATATGGACCGTCCAGCCAGATTCTTTTGCCCTGCATGCCCTTTCGTATGTAACTTAGAGAACCGGGTAAGATAACTAGAGAACTTATCATTGGGTCCTTTTGTTATCCCATATCCGTTCAGTAAGTTTACTTTTTTCTGTTGTTACATGGTTTGATAGCTTAAGATGAAGAAAAGGCAGCCTTTGGTTAAGAAACAAATGGATCCAGTGATTTCGACAGAAGACATGGATAATGCTTCGACTGCTGAAGGTCTTAGCACTTTCTCTACTTATAGCTTCTTGGTTTTATCATGATTTGCTGCCACTGCTTACACTACGATCTAAGAATTGGTTGTTCTATGAGTTAGTAATGTTACATCTAAAATTACTTGCCAAATTATTGCCGAACTTTTTTGAAGAACCTTCGGAGTAAAAATAGTTAGAGAAGAAAGTTAATACATTTATAATTTCACATGGATGTTAGATGACGTAAGTATCTTCATATTTCTCATAGCTATTGTCTTGAACATGCCAAAAGTTTGAATTATTGTTACAATAGTTGGTTGTCCATTGAGTTTAATGTGTTTTAGAACGTAGATATAACTGTCTCCTTGGCCATATATTTGATGTTTCCGTTGTACTGAGATCTATTCTCTCAATTAGTTTGTAATTGATTCTTATATACGTGTGTACATATAATAGATTGAGGTAATCCTCTTTCCTCCCCGTGTATTATCCAATCAAAGTTTAACTCTAATATTACTCCCTCCCGTGCTTGAACAATTATTGATGATACATAAAGTTAGTGAAAGCCTTTTTATAGATTACCTATGGCGGTCATTTTTTGATTTTCTGAGGGAATCTATGGCTATTCTGATAGTTAACATGTGAAGGTGGTTCTGGTATGACTTATGACCAATCTCCATATTTGAATTATGCCTTTTTATTGATTACCTATGGAGATGGTTATTTTTCTGTGGATAGTATAGACTCAGTTTGTGACTGACTAGCCCGCGCTTCTGCCTTTCTACTTTCCACGAGTAAAAAAATATAACAATAACTACGAGAGCTAGAGTTAAATACTTGTCGCGAGAAACAGGAGAGACACTTAAATTGAAATAGACACAGATCTAGCAAATTCAAATACCACAAAATATTCAAAGTTTCTCTTTTTATCCCCTGAGAGTCAACTCAAACCAAGCAAAATGAGCTAAAGGGAACATCGTGAATTGGTAGTTTGACATTGTACTTTTACGATCTTGTGCAGCTAAACTAACATTCTTAGTGTTTTTTGTTTCTTGGAAGGAGAAACCTCTCTTCGTGTGTGTGTGTATGTATGTTTATGTGATTCTTGAACTTTATATCTGAGAGGCGCTAAAGTTGTGTGCATACAAAAAGCATATGCTGTGTTTTTTAGACAACATCAACTACATCTCAATCCCAGACAAGTTGGAGTCGGCTTTATGAATCCTCAACTGTTGTGTTCTTTTATACAACTCGCAAAATTTAGAGCTAATATACATCTTTTTTCTTGCCCTTTTGCTGTTTTATTCGCTCTTGGCAGTTCCGTGTCCGGCGTGTGGTTACAGGGAAGCTGCATATTATCAAGTGCAGATAAGGTCAGCAGATGAGCCCATGACTACATTTTACAAATGCAAAAACAAGATGTGTGGAAACAATTGGAGAGAAGACTGAAATGGTTTTAGGAAAACAACTGTGTATTCTTCAATAGTTTCTTGGTACCATTTCTCGGTTTGTGCGTATCATCCTAGCACAGGCAGGGGCTATGTTGATCTTCTCTGTATCTTTCCAATTTTATCGGATGTCCATAGAGCGACCTATATTCTGCAAAAGTTGTAAAATTTTGGTCCCCAAGAATCCAATTTGAACTTTGTTATAAAATTTTGTCAGAGTGATATTACAAGGTGCTGATTGTGATACTTCTATCTATTGCCAATTTTTCACTCTAATATAGAGTTACTCGGTACTTGTGAAAAAATATCTCAGGGAAAGGCAAAACACGAGGTAATTTCTTCTCATTTGTCTAATCTTAGTGGATAGAGTTACTCCGTACTTGTGTTGATGGGAGGTAGTAGGCACCTTGTGGAATTAGTCGAGGTGCGCTCAAGTTGGTCCAGATATTATAGTCGTAGAAAAGAAAGGTGCAAAATAATTGTGGCACTCTAGCGTAGAATAAGAGTTCCGCATCAGGAAAATATAAGAGAGATATAGGGTATATAAGTAAGTGTCGTGTATTAAGTGTGGGAAAAAGTGAACAAAATATTTACGGAATTATAGCTATTTATTATTTAGCTCGTGAATTCTCATTTCAACTAATTAGCCACTTTGACTATTAATCTAATTAATTAAGCTTGTGGTATTGATGAGTCAGTAACCAATAGAAAATTATCAATTGATTGAAAATGATTGATTCTTTTTCTTGTTTTTATTTGTTTGTTTAAATTAATCCCTTTTAGTTATTGTACATTTGTACTATTTTTTCTGCTAATTGTAACACGTACACCAACTAATTAAATTAATCATGATTAATTATTTGACTTTTTTTTGGTAATGAGACAACAAAAATTGATAGGTAAACAATAATCTTTTGTTTTTTTTCCTTTAATTAATCTCCTTTACTTATTATACTATTTTTTCTGCTAATCGTGACACGTAAATCAACCAATTAAGTTAATCATGATTATTTATTTGAGTTTCCACTAAACTTTTTGTAATGATACGACCAAAACTGGAGAGGTAAACCATAATCATTATCTTAATTATCCTAAATTATGGCCACGAATCACGATAATTAGGATTTTACCTAGAACATGATTAAAATAATAAAGGACGTTACTAAATAGAAATCCATGAAAATATTCCCTTTTTTGTATCTATAACATATCCTTTATTTTTTGTCTTCCTAAAATTATCAAAGCACTATTAAAACAATTTTTTTTTAAAAAAAAAACTAGTAAATACTTTCATAATATGAATCCTTTACTACATCTTCATTGCATAAACTTCCTATTATTTTTCAACTCGTATTTAATCGATCGATATTTACATTAAAGCTCAATTAAATTTGCATTGCGTACTATACGTCATTTGGGACGATGCTCCCAATAACAAAAATAAAAATTTGAACACAAGACTTCAGATTAAAGATGAGAAAATTCAACCATCTCATTACAGTCTACGTTTATTATCTATCCTATATTTTTTAGATACAAAATTATAAATCTAGTGAGTACATTAAACTCATATTTCTTATTACCAAAACTTTAAAGTAATTAATTGAGCTACAATAATCAAAAACTACTTTACTATATTGTTGTTGAGCCACAATAATTTACTTCATTTTTTTTGCTATTAGGGTTATATATATTTATTAATTTATTGGACCATTAGGGTTATATAAAACTCATATTATTCATTATTTGTCTATCACTAAAATTGCATTTATGAATTGACAAATAAAAAAACAAAAAAAAAACTTGATAATAACTTTCTCAAACTAAGGGGGTGAGTGAAACAGACATTTTTTCTTTCAAAATTACAAGAAATTAAAGATACAAGATTGCTCTATGCATTTAAAAGATACAAAACAAATCAAACAAAAAAACTTGACCTCCCAAATCAAAACTAAACTTAGGGAGTGAAAAATAAAATTAAAAATTAAAAACAAAAATATATTAAAATAAGTTCTAAATCATTAAATTATAAAATGAAGCCAAGCATTAGACTTGCCTAAGAGTAGCAAATTCTTCAATATTTCATCTTCTTTCTCTTGTTCTTGATTCTTTCATCTTCACATAACTTTCTGGTAAATAAACATGAAAAAATAATGATATTTAATAACTTCGAACATTTCCATAAACTTAAAAAGAGATTATTTTTAAAATCTATAAACTAAAAATATTAAGATTTATTTTATTTTATTTTTAAAATGAAGAAGAACAAGAAAAAGAAGAGGAGGAGGAGATAGGAGTTTGAGTAGCAAAATGGTGGAATATTTATAAGAGAAAATTCCAAGTAATAAAGGTGTTTTATTATTTTTATTTTTATTTTTATTTTTTTGTGGTGGAATACAATGAAAGCACATAAATAAATACATGCCAACTGGATACCTAACAAATTAAGTGATAAGATTAAAAATAATTTAATAATAAAGGGTCTGTGTCACATGCATATTCTTTATATTTATTAATAATAAAATAATGGTGTTCGGGTAAGTTTGAGCATACCTCGACTATATATTTCATTAGATATTAATTATTGTCTATCAATAATCACATAAATATTAAATAACTATGTTTAAGTTTTTTTATTATTTTACTAAATATCTGCTATTTCTAATCAATATAAATATTGGATAATTTTGATAAATAATCACATAAATATTAAATAACTATGTTTAAGCTTTTTGATTATTTTACTGGATATTAACTATCTCTAATCAATATAAATATCAAATAACTTTGATAAATAAAATTATCCAAGTGAATAAATTACTTATAAATTTCTCACTAGTTTGATATTTGATGCTCAGTTTGATAAATTTGATTTTACATTAAGTAAAGTTCATTAGAGGGAACTTAGAACTTTTTCCATTCACATGCTCAAATTCAAAAAATTTAATTAAAAATCATTGTATCATATTCATCTCAGCATAGTCGATCAATAATTTATTTTAAGGTTAAGTGGGAATCTGAGGAAGCTAATGTAAAAGAAAAGACAGAAAAACAAAACTTTGGCCTACTCAGATCAACTTTTAAAAGTTTTAAAAAGTAGTAATTATTTTTGGTTTAATATTTTCATGAATTATTACTTGCTGAAATATGTGATTTAGGAAGATGCTTAATATTTATTGAATTCTTCTATAGTTCAGTCTTTTTCTATCGGTCATCTATAATAACATTAATTGTAATAATTATACTTTTTATATTGATTTTTCATAATGTATTGTATTATATTATATGTTCTCTATATTAACAATAATGTATTATACTATATTAAGATAAAAGATGTTAAATATACAGAAGTTTGACAATAATAATAATTACTTTTTTTTGGATTTTTATGATTTATTATTAGTGGGGAAAATAATAATGAAAATATTTGAGATGGTCATCAATTATATTTGGTCTTGATGGTGGGGTATTCAATTATGAATTTATATTATACAAATAATTATTTTTGTGGGGTCCTAACCCACCCACCCCATGTAGGATAATCAAAGATTCAAATCAAAGATGAATCTTTAATCCACTAAACAATAAAACAAGATTGGACAATTCACAATGACTTTTTAGGCCAACTTACTTAAATTTCATTAATTGTTTACCTTATGACAATTGACTAACTATATTTTCTTTCATACTAAATTCCCACTTCCCAAAACAAAACAAAACAAAATTAAACTATATAACACACTACAATAAAAAAAAATAGATCTTTCTTCTATCAATAATATTTATTATCGTAAGGATATTTGATGACAATTAAATTAATGGCATTGTTTTTAGAACTTACTAAAATCTTTAATAACATTTATATAAAGTGTTAGTTATAAGTACTTATATTACATTGATATAACAATAATTATATTATTGCCGCAAAATTATTCTTTGATTTGTTGTAGTGACATAAAACCCACCAAATTATGATTTTTCATCAGAAGATTGTTTTTCTTTTGACTCCTACATTATTATTATTATGAAAATAATTATGTTTTAACCCTACATTTTCTTTTTTCTAGGTGGGGGCATAGAGCTTTTGAATTGGTTCACAAAGTGGGCTTGGCGGCTGATGAATTTGAGAGTTTAATTTCACTAAATACTTACCCACAACCGATATTTACATCGAATTAAACAATACGTTATTAAAATAATAGTAAGAATTCATATCATTTAAGTATACTTGAGTAGCAAATATGTGTACAAGCGATACATGTTTTGCATTCAATGATTTGATATGAGAGTGAAAGTCGACCCTAAGCAAGTACTAGAAGGATTAAATCCTAAATGATCATTAAAAAAAATACTAATAGATGAACCTCGAGTAGTGAACGATTGAAGACTCAAATCATTCATAGTTATTGTGTGTGTGTGCGCGGGTGGAGGTGGAGGTGAGGGGTCCTCAACTACTACGCCTCAATCTCAAACAAGGAAAAAAAAAGGTTAACAATACAAAAAGGCAAAAACAATAACTAGATGATTGAATGTATAGAATGTATTATGCATTTATTTAACAATAGTACTTGTTCTTAATAGTTGCAGAACCAAAAACAAAGCTATGAAACTAAAAATGTATACAACTCAATCACTGCCTTTTCTTGTATACTGAACAACAAGTATATATCTGTAACAACCATGTATGTAACACTTGAGCAATATTGTTGAAACACCAGCTTCCTCATGACGATTCAACGAATCAAAGATTTACACTTCTGAAGAGATGGTCTTGTAAGAAAGAGTTGAATCTGTGGACTGCAATAGAACTTGCCACCAAGCTGTATGTATGATGATCTACTACCACTATGTATGAATTTCTTTACGTCCTAATTAACACGACTAATCTGTGTATATCGATCCCTGTATGAACATGTGAATCTCAGCCCAGCTAGAAACAGTATAGAGAACACCAGAGAGTTTGTTCCAACTAGTTGAGTCTTTCTTAGCATAAGTCTTCTGTTTCTCAATGATGCCATGATACAGCGGAATGAAAGAAACACCAAAATGATTCCCGACTCTCATCAGGTTTGGGCTTGGATTAATCACAATGCCAATATCTGCTTGCAGCAAGCAAAGCAAATCACTCACTGTATCCCCAATGTGAACAGTCAGGTTCTTTTTGTCATCGTTGTAGTTGTTTAAAACTTCACTGAAGGTTTGAACCTTGTCGAAGGGGCCTTCAACTTTATTAACAATTACACCAGTGGATAGATTTTCTTCAAATATGAACTCATTCGCGTGCACATTCACAACATCCAAACCATCTGTTCACAACAAGGCAAAAAAGGAAAGATTTTTAGAGAGGTTGTCAACCTCAAGTTACAAGGTATGCTGCTCAGACTCTCCAAAAATGTTGTCGCACCCATGTTAGATCCTCCAAAACTACACTACTTTTGGAGGATCTGACACACACCTATCGACATTATTAAGAGTCTGAGAAACTTTAGCAGAATACTATGTTGTCTAATCAAAATATAATCAAAGGCCATATGTTTCAACAAAATCTACAAGAAAGTACCTGATGAAAAGGCAGACCTTATAAGGTCACTGCACCAACAACAGGAGAGGGCATGAATGTCTGCATTCAACTGTTCATTTTTTATTATGCTCTGGAAAAAGTTTTTACAACCATCCTGGAGAACCATCAGCTCACCAACTCGCTTTATCTCGTCAAGTCTCAGACCTCTCAGTACTCCAGATTCACTCACCCTCGTATTAGCTCTTTTCTCAAAATCTGAAAGCTGCTCAAGTGCTTTATGCAGCCTTTCATAATCAAGTTTTTCAGCTGTGAAGTAGGAAAAAATTCTTCGAAATCAAATTCATTTCAACTGCAGTGACAATATCCTACCATTGCAAGGCTGAAACAACAGCAAAATAACAAGAATGAATGTCTACCTTTTTCATGAGTGAGCAACAGTGTGTCTATGCATTGCTCATATTCGTCGGTATAGTCCTTACAGATATCGTCCCATGTACTATTAAGAACTTCTGACATTAGTCGAACAACTTGATTCTCTGGTTGATTCTCTGGTTGGCTCTCTGGTTGGCTCTCAGGTTGATTCTCTGGTTGATTCTCTGGTTGGCTCTCTGGTTGGCTCTCAGGTTGATTCTCTGGTTGGCTCTCAGGTTGGTTCTCTGGTTGATTTTCTGGTTGGTTCTCTGGTTGATTCTCTGGTTGATTTTCATCAGATTTTGGTGCTGATACAATTGTCATTTCTGCCAAGATGGCTGAAGAATCAATAACTGAGCATGTCGAATCAAACTTAAAGAATATCACAAGCCGTTCTTCATCAAGATTGTGCTCTCTTGATATAGGGATGACAGATTTCTGATCAAGTGGCTGCCCTAACAGGAACCCCACTTCAATTTTCATTGCCTTTTCATAAAGCTTCTCAACGATGCTGAGCTCGTGGCTTGTCAAAGTGATGCTTAGTTTGTCCAACAAGTTCTCATTTTTCTTAGCCAATTCCTGTATTCAGAAAACATAAGTGAGCCAGTGCAGTAAAAGTGTGTTACATTATGTTAAATCTTAAACCAGCTGAATTCAGTAGTATGACAAGCAAGGTACAGACAAGCCACAAACCTCCAAACTTTCAGAAGCATAATTTCGAATGATTATCCTATATTGATGAGTTGGATTCCCCTGAAGAAACACCAGAAGCTCCTTACCAAGGTTGGCATAAAGCCTAAGGCAAGGAATCATAGCACCAAAGATATAAGCTGGCAACTTAGTTCTCTCAAACTCTGTTTCAAATTTTTCAGCGCTTACTCCTTCAATCTTTCCTGAGGCTGTAGCCTTTAAGAACTCTGTGAACTTGAGTGTTATGGGGTTGAGAGTGCACTTCTTGCCAATATCAGCATCCCACTCCTAAAATGATTCACGATTTATGAAAGAAAATGAGAAATTTAAAGGTTACTAACTTTGATATACAGCACTTCAAATGTGATGTCATAAGAAAAAGAGATAAATGATCAAAAACACAGCTGAAATATCATGTTTTTGCGAGTTTTCTACCCGAACTATCATGTGTTCATTTTTCCTATCTGAACTATCACTAATAATCAGTCCTATACCCATTGTTGACCTAGTTTAAGCTCGTCTTTTCGTCTTCCTCTCTTGTAATCATCCTCGCTTTCCTTATTTCCACTATATTTCTTCCGGAATCTTCGACAATCTTACTTATATGCTCCTCAAGACATATTATGAGCCCAGTAAGCCCTCTTCTTAGAACACATTCTAAATGGACTACAATATGCCATCCTGTTGTGTGCAATTGCTTATAGATTTTTCTAGGAATTTAAGCTTTGCATGTCAAGAGTACTAGTTAGACTAGATACAAAACTATGAAATTCTAAGCAGCAAATATAAAGATGCTGATAGCAACTTAAGCTGGGATTTGGGCTGAAATCTAAAAATATGATTTACATTGAACTTCGCCTACTATAATAACCTAATAGTATTATATTTAATAAGCAGCAAGCAAGCAATGATAAACAAGTTTTTGACGAGAAATAAAACTAATGGTGAACAAGAGAAAGAACATTATATCTCACTTGAAGAAACGAGTCTTGAACCTTGAATTCTCTAGTGGCAATCCTCTGCAAGTCACGAAGAGCGTACTTTGCATCATCATCATCAGTATACTTTTCTGCAGCTTCATACCTGCAACACATTTTTGGTGTTTCTTAACTTTCAATGAACTTCATAGACAGAACAAAAATATCAAACAACTTATACATAGGTAAAACAAGTTCATTCACAACCAAAAACTCAAACATTTTATCAGCACCAATATGGAGGTACCAAAACCAACTAGACCCCAAAAATCCTGCATCATCTTATGACAAGAAAGATCAAGATATCTAAAAGAGATCCCAAAAACCAATAATCTACCACCAAAGTAACCATTCAACACTCGGAAAAAAAAAGATGGCAGACCATAATTTGATTATTTCTTGCATATTCTCATTGGAAACGAAATCAACCAGTTATGTCTCAATCCTAAATTTGTTAGCATCAACTTTATAACTCCTCTAAATTCATCCTGCTCTCACAAAGTCCATTGCATTTCGACACTTAATAGTTTGATTCTGCTCTATTATGTCGTAAATTAGCAGCAAACACCATTGCATGGATAGGTATACAACAACAACAACAACATTAAAGATTAAAGGTTAAAAAGAAGAACACCCTCTGTTCAAAACATTTCCCACTGAATGAACTTCAACTAACATTTCAAGATATGTATATCATTTCACTATTTTGATTCAATAAATGTATATCATTTCACTATTTTCAACATAACTACTTTATCTGCAGTTACCAAAAATGGAAACTGTCACACTAACAGAAACTCTAAAAACCCAATCAATAACCGAAAAATGGCAGAACAAGATTAAGCCTAACAAGAACAAAAAGACTACTCACTCAGACTCAGTCCCAAGATTCAAACTGAAAAACTATAACTTACATTACAAGAAATGTATATCATTCCACCATTTTCATTCAAGAATAACAGCAACTTAACTACTATATCTGCAGTTACCGAAAATGGTCAAAAACACATCTAAACTATAACATTTTCGTAAGTTATCTAATATCAACTATCCAAAATTCCATTTTCGCGCCTTATTGTCAATTGAAAACAAATATTTGGCCAACTCAGCACCGAGTTGTATTTTTTACCGTTAACTCAAAAACGAATCAACCCAACTCAATTCACCTCCAAATTACGAAAAAACAACAAATTGGGACTAAGTAAAGAGCTCTTACGCTTTAGCAAATGCTTTGTAGTAGTAATTATCTTGACCTAAGAAACTCAGAAATGTATCATTTTCTAAAGTCCCAGAAGCTAAACAAACAACAAACGGTGTGTACAGAGCAAGTTTTGCCACTTTCTTGAACTTGTACCAACATATTCTTGATATATACATTGCTTCTTCTCTGGGTATATTCATATCTGACTCCATTATTGAAACAATGGAGAAAAATGGTGTTCTTGAAAACAAAAGAATGCAAAAACCCAGAAAGGGTTTTGTGGGTGATCAAGAAAAAATGGAACTTGGAGGAAAAAATGGAGGTTCTTGAACTTTTGATTTTGCTGTACTGAGTATTCTTTTTTTGGAATTTGGAGATTTGATGGACTATATATATAGTAAGGGGGTGCTGATAAGACAAAAAGTTGGAGGGGTATAAGAGTCAAAAATAACAAAAAAAATCACCCGTCTCAAAATAAGTGTATTTCTTTTTCACCTCGAGAATTAATTTGACTAATTTTAAAGCTATATTTTTTATTTTTAGAGGAAAGATAATAGATGTTGTAATTTTTTTTATGTTAATATGATGAAAAAATATGATTTAAAATGCTGGTTAAAATTTACATAGTTTGAATTTCAAGAAGTAAAAAGCGACGAAAGAAATTAATGGGGGTATTTTAGTACACACGAGAAAATTATGTAATTTCTTTCGATTTAAATATGCCTAGATATTGATGATAGTCAGAATGTGTGTGAGATGATATGTATAATTTGAATGAAATTCATTATGAATGGAAAACGTGAACAAGGTTCGAGTTTTAGTATAAATGAAAAAAGTTATGATGTTTCTTTCAATTCGAATTTGACTAGATATTTGTGATTGTCAGAATGTGTGTATGATGATCTGTATATCACTTTACGACAATATTTTAATGAACCTGTTGTGAATGGAAACGTGAACAAGATTTGATTTTTAGTTAGAAAGGAAAACATTATGTTATTTATTTATTTTTCAATTTGAATTTGTCTGGGGATTGATGATATTCAGAATGTGTGTACGCTGATCTGTATATCAATTCATGACTTGAATGAAGCCAGATGTGAATGAATTCAGATTTTAGTAAGTTTGAAATTGTCTAGATATTGGTGATAGTCAGAATGTGTGTAAGCTGATTTGGATCACTTTACGACAAAATTCGAATGAAAGTTGTTGTGAATAAAAATCGTGAACAAGGTTTGAATTTTAGTAGAAACGAAAAAGTTGTGTTGTTTCTTTCAATTTGAATTTGTCTAGGTATTTAGTGATAGTCAAAATGTGTGTAAGTTGATCGGTATATTACTGTCAAAATAATATTTGAACAAGATATTGTGAATGAAAAATGTGAGATTAGATTGTGTAAATAGTTAGTTTAATTAAATTCTTTTGATTCGAATTAATATTGAAGTAGTGATATTACCTCTTTTTTCATCAGTATTAAGGACATAATTCCTTTTTAGATAAGAAGAACACTATTTAAATTAATACAATTAGAAACTATGATCCCATTATTCTTTTTTTGATATCAATAAATTTCATAAAAGATGAGATCAATAAATAACATAACAATCAACTAGTACTAATTGTGTCATTCTTTTTTGGGATATATAGTAATAAATTTCACTATTTTGTAGTCATTTACTTATATAATACATAGATAGTACAAGAAATGGAGGACATTGGGCAATTCTAAGAATTCCAAAACCAATGTTGAAAGACCTATTACTTGATGTGAATCTGTGGGTTCAACTGAACCTATTGCTTTCAGATCAATCATGTATACATATGCACAAAAAGGTTATTTTGAACTTAGTGACTTTGGATTCTGGATTCGCCTCTGTCTTACCACCTTTCATCCCCGAACCAGTTGTTCTTCTCCTTAGGTCCTGTTGGCCCTGCTTCACCATAAAGTTCAGTTGGAAATAGCTCGACGAGAGTCTCCACTGAAAATCTGAAAAAAGATGGAAGGTGTTTGATTATCTCGTCCACTTCATAACCCGATTTGTACTCAATGGTTGGACCCCATTCCCTCATGTATTGTAACCATGGCGGTTCTACGACAGTTCCTTCTCCAAGATACTCAGCAGCGATGATTCGATACTTACTGCTAGAGTCTACATAGTATTTGCTTTTTGCACAATCATTTCTTGCTCCAATACCAAGTTTTGTATTGCCTTGAAGGTAACATCCAGGATGTGGGAAACTCGCGTGGCCATTTCTTGATGCATATACGACTGACTTATTCCCCTCGATGAACTCCAAATCACGAGCATCAACCCATTCACCACCACTATGTTCTGAGAAGTATACACTACAGAGCTCCCCTGAGAAGTTGCTAATACGAAGAGTATAATGCTCCCAATCACAAACGTGTTCGCCTACTTTATTCAGGGAAAGATTCATCAAGCCTACTTTGAGTGTAGCTGGTCCATTGAAGGGGCAAAATATCCACATTGCAATATCAGTGAACGTTCCTCCTTCAGCCGGTTTAACATGAACATAGAGCTCCGCAGTCTCAATTTTACCACATTTCACAGTCTGTACATCTTTATTAGGCAAATCAAGCCAATATTTCCCATCATTTCGTCCACCTGCAGGCAAGTTTGAGCCTTTCGCATCAATAGCAATACCATTGTCCTTACCATCTTTAAATAGAAGAGCTCCGTTTGAGAAAAACCATGGAACGGATGAGGGCAAGTAAATTTCGTCAGGATGGAAGTAAACAGTAGGTCCATAGTGCTTGATGAGTGCATGGACCAGCTCAAGATTAGGCATTGCCTGTAGAGACAAGTCGAAATTCTTCAAACATGCAATGGTGAGGTCATCGCCTTTAGTGAAGCTCGTACTGCAGAAGAACGTCCCGACTGAAACCCCTCTACATAACATGCCCCTCATGCAAGGTCTAATTTTCCAAACTTGAAATTGCCTCTTTGCAAAAAATGAATTTGCACTATAAACAACTTCACAAGTCTCACAACTCTCTGTAAGATCAGCGCGGACACATTTAACTTCATCAAGATTCGGTTCATTAGGCTCAGCGGTAGCCACAAAGCCCATTGCTTTATAACCAACTGGTGCATTTGGAAGCCAAATGTAACCAACTTCCTTATAAAGGGCGTTTGCGTTATAAACTAAAGTGTAGTTCATTGGTTTTTCAAGAGCAGGAAGCTTGGAAGCTGCATCTTGAAGGGATTTTTTCGGCTTCAAATCTTTGACAGCAAGAACATAGCCTGTTATGTTCTTCTCACCATCTGGCTGACAGTAGTGGCCAACGATCGAAAATCCTTGTGGAATTTCATCTGGTTTGTAGAATGAAACTGATTTTGATTTGCCAAACAATGGACTACAACTCCAAATTTTCTTAAACTTGGTGATTTGAACAGCTTCAATTTCACCTAGGCATATTTTTCCTTGAGCAAATCCTTTACCTACACAAAGACAATATGAGAAACCATGCTTGATCTCTACTATGTTTCCCGGACTCTTCAAATATGCGGACAAGTGCATGTTGGATCCTCCGAAAGTAGTGCGTTTTTGGAGGATCACACATGAGTGCAGCAACAATTTTTGGAGAGTTCGAGCAACATGATACAATTAATGTGGTCGGCTATATAAATACTCACCGACCGTGACCATATTCACTTGAAAGAAATTGTTGCCACATGAAAATATGAACTTTACAATAACTACAACTAAATCCCAAACAAATTGATCATGTTTCTCTTTAAAACTATCATACAAAGTAAAAATACTACTACTAGAAGTTATTTTCTACTGGCATAAAAATGTGAATTTTATTAAACAAGTACATCCTCGGTTTCAATTTGTTTGTCTTACTTTCCTTTTTTTGCAACTTTAGAACAAATTTTCCACAAGGAATAAATAAACTCTTCATTTTTAGCTCAAATCAACCATAGAACAACAAGGTCTCAATCCTAAACTAGTTGAGATTAGCTATATGAACGTCATGTTTTGTCATTGTAAATTAAACACAAGCTAATATTATAAAGACTAAATTATAACAACAACAATTACATATTAAGTGTAATCCCTACAAGTGGGACTCTGAGTAAAATATACACAAACCTTATCCATTGTAATACTAGCATAAAAATGTGACCTTTAGTAACAAATAGATAATTATATTAAAATTTTTTGACCAAGTCAACCATAGAACAAATTAAACTGACAAAGTCCACTGAGAACAAAATACAGATCTTGTGTTATCTCTTTAACATAAAAAACAAAAACAGAAATACCTTGAGGCCATTGTGGAATTGGTGAAGGCAAAGTAAATCTCTGTGGTTCAATTTCATCATAGTTGTAATCAGTGACACTGTCCCAACAGCAACAATCACTCCCAAACATTTCTTCTTTAACAAAAAAATCAAGAAAACAGAAAACCCCACAAAATGTTTTCTCAAGATTTTGCTTTTAAGCTGACTAGAAAAGTAAAAATACTTTGAAATCAAGAAACTTGGACAAGTACAAAAACAGCACTATTTTCTCTAATTAGGAAAGATTCAATCTTTATGAAAATATTTAGAAAAAAAAAGTATAGGAAGAGAGCAATAATACAGGAAAGACAGAGAAAAAGAGAATGTTATACTGATGGCTGTTGTTCATTGGCAATTAGAGTGCTTCTTTTCACTTTTTCTTGATTTTATTACTCCCATTAATGCCATAAGTTGTACTTTGTAGGTAAAACATTTCTTACTAAAGTTTGATTTGAGTTAAACCATTTATTGTGGACAAAGAAAACATGATTGAGACATGATATTTTTATTTTATTTTTGCTAACAAGAAAGGTTTTTCATTTTATATTCTCTTACTTGCAGTCACAAACAAGTTTAAAAGAAGGATATTGACTTATTCCACTAGGATATACTCCCTCTGTCCCAATTTATATGACATATTTCGGATTTCGAGATTCAAACAAGTCTATCTTTGACCGTAAATTTTTCATATATCTTTTAAATATTTTGAATTATCAATTATTGTAACTTATAGTACTTTTTATGTAGTTTATAAATAGATAAATTTCATTTTTAAAAAATTGAAGATTTCATGAGCAAATTATCGGTCAAACTCAAACTGTTTGACTCTCGAAAAGCGAAATGTGTCACATAAATTGGGACAGAGGGAGTATGTAAAGCATATTCTCCTATACTATAATACGAATTTGTGATGAGATAATTGAGATTTTTCCATTTTCAATCAGATATTTTCATTTAAGAAAGACAAAAAAATCTAATTGAAAGTGTCATCCATATAAATAGGCCCTCTGTTGCATAAATTCAGATTTAATCGAACTCCATAAATATCATCTAATGTTTCAATTATTGACAAAATTTTAGATATTCTTCTAATAATTATCCTAAAAGTTGAAGAAATTCACGAAATTATTGGGACAGTTGTAATAGCAAGGATGAGAAAAGACTACTCATTATTGGTGTCCAATTTTTCCAAATGATGGTGTATATAAGAAAATGACTATTTCTTGCTATCTTTATGACTATATATTTGTATTATTATAACTTTGTCTTCAAATATTCCAATTTAGATCCATTTGCAATCACAATCTTAAATAGGCCAATTTAGTAGTGGACCATCATATCAACAACAAGTGTTAAAAATTAAATGGAAAAGGGTCAAAAAATACCCCTAAAATATAGGAAAAGGTCTAAAAATACCCTTCTACTCATCTTTTGGTCTAAAAATACCCTTCTACTCATCTTTTTGGTCTAAAATTACCCTTCTATCCACTTTTTTGCTCACTTATACCCTTGCAACTAACAACCCTCCCTTATTGAATGAAATAAAAATATTATATTATGTCCCTGTAATTGTGGTGACTAGTATTTTTTAAAATATTTTAATTATCTAAAACAATAATTTTTTTGGAAAAAAGCTATAGAAAATAGAAATTACTAGATTTAAAAAAATATATTTTTTGGGTCTTGAAAAGATATATTGTTTTGATTTGGATAAATTATGGGAAAAATTAATAGAGGTGGATTTTTATTTCATTCAATAAAAAAATGACACATAATAAGTATTTAAAAAAAAAAAGAAGAGGATTGTTAGTTGTAAGGATATAAATGAGCAAAAAGGTGGATGGAAGGGTAATTTTAGACCAAAAAAATGAATAAAAGGGTATTTTTAGACCAAAAGATGAATATAGGGTATTTTTAGACCTTTTCTGTACTTCAGGGTATTTTTGGCCCTTTTATGAAAATTAAATAACCCAACACATGTGATACATGCATTTGCAAATGAAAATAAATAAAGATAAACAATTCACATTCAAAGAAGTAATAATTGAGTGGATCCATTCCCAATGTTTTTCATTCTCAAGTCTCGAATCCAAAACTTCTGATTATGAGCAAGGAATTCATGAAATTTTTAAAAATATATCACGATTTAAAAAATTCATTCTGATTAATCTAAAAACCTTATGCGAAAATGCTAGATTCCAATCTAAAATTTTGTAAGATAATGTAAATATTAGACAACACAAGATCAAAGTCTAATATTATTTGAAAGTGTAATTTTTCGAAGATTTTATTTGTACTAACTTTTAGAAATATAGGACAAAATTTAAACAGTAACATTTTCGAAAATCAAGCTGAAAGATTATATTCATCCCATCACCACGACAGTCCAACAATAATAATTACTCTTGAAGGTACTAATTAGACAAGTAACTACACAAGATTTTATACAACATGGAATTTAACCTATAGCATTTTACATTTACTAAAAGAATGTTGTACTCATGCTGAATTTGTCTCACTACACCATTTTTTTCTACCTTTATTGCTATTATTAGGAATCCTACTACTATTCCCAACATTATTATTGTTATTATTATTATTATTATCGTTGTTGTTATTGTTCGCTCCGCAAATAATTCTAAACTCAATACCATACGCATTTCCAAAGCAAGAAAACAACCCTCCTCCATCGGAATTTCGTCGTGCATGTCCTCCGTTTATAGTCTGCGTTTGCATCGCGATCGTCTCTTTCCTCAATTTCTCCCTATTTGACGATAATAACCCTTTTGCATACGCTTCCTCTGCTGTTAAATCATCTAATATTAGTGAGCTTTCTCCATCTTCCATTTCCTTTGATTTTTTAGTTTCCACTTCTTGTCGTGGCTCGGGTTGTACTGTCGATAGTAATTGTTGGTACCTGATAAAAACATAATTAAATAATTAAAAGTGTATGTTCTAAGTATTTATTCTTGTTAACAAGATGATTACTATGGTTTTTTTCTTGTGCAACTATCTAGATAATATGAGACATAATTTAAATAGTAGCCTCTGAAAAGGCCATTTGTGTAAATGCTCCTCATGTCCACCAATTATCAATTTCAATAGAGCTCATTGGCCAATTTTGGCTATCTTTAAAAAATAACCACTGTCATGAAATTTCATATTCCACAAACTCTTCTTGACATTGTCTTAATAATGACTATTTTTAAACTACATGGCTGAAAAGTGTCTATCTTTTTAATTTTACCCCATGATTGGCCCATTAAAGGTCAAAGATTTGAAAATATGCTCCATATGACAGTTAAAAGAATGAGATGATCACACAGTTTAATAACAATACCTTTTAGCGACTATCTCAGCTGCTACAATAGAAGCTGAGGGGCCAACATCCGAACATAACTCCGAACCATTTACCATTGAACCGTTACAAATGGAGCCACCTTTGATAGGAAATTCGTCATTATTAACCTCGGAATACCCTAAACTCATAGATCTCCATAGTTGTACTTTTTCATTTAATTCCCTTTGTTTATCATCATCAACAACTTCAGGATAATTTTCACTCATTTTCTTGTCCAAAATGTCCCTATAATCCAATGAAGAAGGATCCATAATTTCATTACAAATTAATGGCATACTTCTCATAGAACTTTCAATAATAGCCACTCCCATGTTGAGAATTCCTTGTGGATTTCCAGAGGGCCTTCTAATTTGTAAAGCAACAAATCTTTTTCCATTTGATGAATTTTGGAAATTAACACAAGGGTTAATTAAATTGTTTAATTGAACATTAATTGTACCAACTAAAACATCTCTAAACCAAGAAACAGTGAAAATTTCAACATGGACTGCTGAATTTTCTGAATATAAGAACTCCTCATTGACCTGTTAATTAAAAAAAATATTAGAATTGAAAATTTTATACAAATAATAGGCAAAAAAAATAATAATCTTTAAATGATAATATGATAAAGGGTGTTCATGAAATATTGCTTTAGGTCACACATTGACATTCTTGTATATATTTTTTTCGAATCCCCTTAAATTAAGAGAAAATTCTAGTGCATGTATATTGCTTTAGGTCACACGTTGAAATTCTTGAATCCCCTCGTTTGAATTCCTGACTCTAACATTGAATTTAAAGAGTATATATATATATATATATATATATGTATTTAACGCGAAAAACCTTGAAGGAGAACTTGTCATTCCACGTAGGATTATTGTGACCGTCATTATCAACTTTTGTGCTTCTTTTTCTATTGGGATTGATCCATGTGAGAGCATAAGTTCTTAGAGATTTTGAAACAGGAGCTAAATCTTGGGCAGAAATGAGAGTAATTTCAAGAATGTGGCTATTATTATTATTATTATTATTTGGTGAAGGTTGATAGGAGAGAGAGGAGGATTGTGGGGTAGGGATGACAAGGTTGGTGGTGGTTGTGGGGTCCATTGTTGTGTTATTGTCGCCGTCTGTGGCGGCGACGAGGAGGAGGAGATGGTGGTGGAGATTGGCAATGGCATCAAGAGAGAAGGAGGAGGAAATAATGTGTGATTGTGAGTTTTGTTTGAGTTATTTTGCATGCATGGTTGCTAATTTTAGGGAGATTTTTTAGGGTTTTTTGTTGGTGTGTTTTGGATCATTTTAGTGTTCATGGTCAACCTTTGTTCATTGGTCAAATCATTTTTTTTATTTAGTCCGTGTTCGATATTTGTTTTGAGGTTTTGGTTTTGGATAATTCAAAATTTGCGCAAAGTCGTGAGGCTTGTTAAAAAGGGAAGCTTGCTATACTAAGATTTTTTAAGACTTTTTAGGGATCGAATATGAAATCTTTTAGTTATATCTCTTTTTGGTCTCTCATTTTATTTAGTCCGTGTTCGATATTTGTTTTGAGGTTTTAACATGGATAATTCAAAATTTGAGCAAAGTCGGCTTGTTAAAAAGGGAAGCTTCCTACTAAGATTTTTTAAGGCTTTTTAGGGATCGAATATGAAATCTTTTAGTTATCTCTTTTTTGGTCTCTCATTTGATGTCAGTATCCCTTTTGGGGCTCCAGCCTAATTAATTTGAGTTGCGTAAGACTCATTGAAAGAGAAAGCGCTCCATACAATAATTTGTTTTATTTCATGGCCTCAAACCTGAGATCCTTTAGTTATCTCTTTTTGGTGCTCGATGTCCTTTTTAGGGTTTTGACCTAACTAATTCAGTTTTGTACCGTGTAAGTCTCATTAAAAGAGAAAACACTCCATATATATATATACCAAAGCAAATTTCATTCATTAGGCTCAAACACGAGATCCTCTAATTATCTATTTTTGGTCTCTCATTCGATGCCTAGTACCTGTTTTGAAGCTCTGGCAGGTGTAATTTGGGTTTTCGCCTCATAAGGCTTATTAAAAGAGAAAGTGTTTCATATAAAAAAAAATTCATTCTCAAAACTCGATTTAAGACCACTTATTAATGGTGGAAGGATGATAATCATATAAACCATCACAATTTTTCCATATCAAGCTAATGAATTTAAGTTATATATATCGAGAGAAGAAATTAATTAAAGAGGAAAAGAGCAAAAACCAAAAACTAAAACTTGCACTACATCCATTTGTGTACAATTACACATCTAAAAAAATTAAGAAAAAAAATTGAATAAATAATTTATACAAATAGATATATAATAAGAGAATTATTGAGGGAGAAGATAAAGTTTATTTCTCTACTGATTAATTAAATTCAAACCTACTTTCCATCTTTGTTCACCAATAATCTGCAGCAAATAAAATAATCAAAGTTTATTTTTAATTAAAATAAGTGCAAATAAATAATATATATATAAAAAAAAATTAAAGCTTACCATCATCCTTTTTGCCACAAGACTTCAAGAAATAATAAACTACACCTAACAAAATGGTAGCCACTATTCCTCCAACTACAATTGCTGCCAATTTCTGTTTACCATTCCCATATCCTTTGCCTGTCAAGAAAAAAATATATATATATATATAGTTGAATTTTCTTAATATATTTGTGTACGATATTTTTGAATCTCTTTGTTAGGATTTTTAGTTCAGTAAATATTTTATCAGAAAATGAGTAAAGTAGCGCGAAACATTATTATAAAACCTTGTAAAGACAAATTGAGTAGATAAATTACCTTCATCTAGGTCATGACTAGAAATCTTATTATTATCATAGCTATAACTCAAATAACATCCATCCAAATAAATTTCTCCAACTAAAGAATATGAACATTCATCCTGAACAATTTGCACTGCTTTGTTCACACATTCACCACAATCACAACCACCTAAATTACCAACACATTGTGCCATGACATGAACTTTCCCAATACTCAAATCACAAAATCCATTTCCATTTATTCCACAACTCTTAATTTCATCAAATGCATTGCTCATTTCCTCCGAAAAACTACGCGATTTCTCCCTTTTCTTGCTACAGACCTGGAGATGGCAAAATCAACTCATTTTTAGATAACTTGTTCAATCGATAAAAATTAAACATGTTAGGATACATTACGATCGAGTTGATTGTTGACTTAACCTAATAGATTGGACTCAAAATATTCTATCAAATTATTAGGTCAAACAAGTCAAGGTAGAAATAGTGCGTCCACTTGTCACTTTTTGGTCATGTCTTTAAATAATAGTCATTATTTTGGAGTTTCAAATTACATCAATAAAACTCTAGGATAATGACTATTTTTGTATTACAATTATTGAAAAATGGTTATTTATGAATTTAAACAGGTCAAGATTCAACTTAAACCCAAACATACACAATTAATTTGTAGATGGTGAAAACCCATTTTTTGAAGGAAAAAAAAACTTTTTTCAATCAAACAACATCAATCATAGAAAAAGCTCTTTCATTTTTTTCCCCAATAAACTAAAATAATTTTTCCAAAGACTGGAAAAAAATCATTTCACCTAAGAATTATGTAAATTTAAAGAACTTTAAACTAATAATTTAAGATTTTTTTTATTAACTTTCACATTTTTTAAAATTTTAAAGGAGGGGAGGTCGGGTCATGTTGAAAACTCGGGTTATACCCTATTATTTGACACATTTTGATCCGACCCATCTCAGACTCTAAATGGGCCGAGTCATGATTCATTTATCAAATTTGACTCGACACGCCCATTTGCCAGCACTAACCTTATGAAGCATTTGAAGCTTAGAAATCTCCCTCTTTTCTTCTACCTTGTAATCCAAATAGCAACCATAAAGTTGAACTCTACCTGGGATTTTTTCACCACAAAAATGGCTATAAATGTCAATAAGTCTATTTGTACAAATATGACATTCATTATAATTAAGGTCATTTCTACATTGAAATAATCCCAAAATGGATGTTTTTTCATCCCCTGCATAAGTCTCAAAGAATTTTGATTCTAAGGACATATCAAGAAATTCATGAAATAGTGATGAAACAAATGATAATTTTGAAAATTCATAATTTTGTACTAATGTTTGATTTTTAGTACATGTTGTGAAAACTAATTGGTGTAAATCTATGTTAATGGTGCTAGAAAATTGTAACATAAAATTAAGAAGGAAAAATTTGAGGAGGAAATATTCCATGTGGGAGAATCAATTTGATATTAAAAGCTTATTAACAAAACAATAAAGCTTAAGTATGTAATATATATAGAGAAATATTAAGGTGTAGGTAAGAAAAAATGTAGTATCCACTATATCAATGCAACCCCTACACCTAAGGTTTCTTATAGTTAGGATCTAAGATCGATTAAAAGGTAAAGTCGATGGACAATAGGTGAATATTCTTGTAATATCCCTTTGTAGGTTTTGAGAAATGAAGAAAGCTAGCTAGATAATTATTGATTCAAGAATATAATACGTTTGCATATTTCGAACATAAAATTCTATAAATTCAATGGTAAGAATTTAAAGGTCGAACTGGTCAAATTTAAATCATGAATCTATCTATGTATTTTTCAATAAATGCATATATAACTGTGTCTTTATATAAATTATTATCACTTTACCATAATTAATTAATACATATTACAACTAATTATGATAAATTTAAAAGGTTTCTTCCTTTTACCTTTAATTTCCTGCCTAATCCCATCTAACGACTAATCATTTTGGGCTTACCATAGTTCAAAGTTGTGTTAGACACTTATTTTCTTTATTAGGTTTGACCAAAGTTGAATTAATTTAGTTTATATTTTTGTGGCATAATATAACACAAATTATATTACATATATTAACCAATCACTTTGAATATGACTTTTATCTTAGTTGACATATTTAACCAATCATTTTTTAATAGAGTAACAATTTCACTATATATATTTATATTTCAAGTTGAGGGCATTGTGTTTATTTAATTATATAGAACTCGTCCTAAATTCGCCTTTAATTCATCTATCTAGATTCACTAATTTTTACCGTCCAATGACCTAACACTTTCCTATTGATAATTTTGTCAATTAATCAATGATTTAGGATCAAAATAATGAAGGAGGACTATAAAAAATTCCACAAATTAATGGACCTCTTTTTATGAGTCATTATTTTATATATTATCATACTATATAAGTGGTGGTTCTCAACTACTATCAAACCAATCAAAAATTGCCACGTGGGGCTAATTAATATTTCTTTCTTTTATATAATATTCTCTATTTCTACTTTCTATTTCTTTCTATTAATATTTCTTTCTTTTATATAATATT
>JAJOOS010010789.1:0-25578 GCA_029582725.1 Solanum chiquidenum
TTATTTTATCGATTGCGTAGCATATCACACTTTAGTGTTGGGGCAGCAAGGGTTTGAATATATTTGAAGGTTTTGAGGCGTATTACGAACCTAAGATCGAGGTAAGACCCTTCTTTCATCGACTTTAGCCTTTATAAGCAACAAATAGCAATTTGCGACAGAAATACATATCTTTTATCGTATTGTCATGGTATCTTTTATTTTTGTGTGTTGATTATGATCCTACCTTGTTGTAGTATCGAGGGGGTTATGAGTAAAATTCGTTAGGCCACGTGAATTCAGCAAAAAAGGTATGTTAAGGCTATTCTCTTCTTACGGCATGTTGCCTTAAAGCTTAGGAGCAATGTAATAGAGTTGTTATCGTTGTTATACTTGTAGCCATTATTGTTGATTGTTGGCTGCTCGAGTGGATATAATCCTCTCTTATCGGGATTCTTATTCAATAGTAGCGTTCCTATGTTGGACACGACTTAGAGGCTATTTGTATAGGTTGCTTATAACTAAATTGCTCGCTTTTAGCTGTTGGATTGCTATCATTGCCCTTGGGGCTATTGTGGTTAGCTGTAGGAATGTGATCTATGCCTAGAAGGGCTATGTTCTGCCTACAGGGCTATATGGATGCCTAAAAGGACTATGAGTTGCCTACGGGGCTATATTGTTGCCTAGAAGGGCTATGAGTTGCCTACATGACTATATTGACGCCTAAGAAGGCTATGTGCTTCCTACAAGACCATGGTGTTGCCTAAGATGGCTATGAGCTGTGTATAAGCTATGTTGATGCCTAAGAGAGCCATGTGCTGCCTACGGGGTTATATTAATGCCTAAGAGGGATATGTAACTGCCTACGAGGCTAGGGGACTATCGATAGGGATATATAGGCTGATTGGCACCTTTCGGGCTTATGGGGGCCTGAGTAGGTGGTCTTGTGTGCTGTTTGTACCTACCGGGCTTATGGGGCCTTCGTTAGGTTGTTGTTTAATTAGTTTTGATAAGTTTAGATTTAGGAGCAGGTCAGTACACTTATCTTAGCCTTGATTTATTTATCAGATTATTCTAGTATATCAGGATACCTCCTCATAGTCTGTTGCCTTTCATACTCTGTACATTATTTTGTACTGACGCCCCATTGCCTGGGGGAGCTGCATTCATGCATGCAGGTCCTGATAGACGACCGAGTAGACCTCCTCAGCAGTAGGATTGACTTTTACCCGGTTGGCTAGCCCTTTCCTCCAGAGCTGCCAGAGTTGGGAGGTTTGTTACCGTTTGTTGTATGTATCTTTATGGGTAGGCTGGGGCCCTGTCCCACTAATCTTCACTACTCTTAGAGGCTTGTAGACTAGTGTGTGGGGTGTATAGCTACGTTATGGTCATACTGGCCTATGTTGTTGATTTGCTGAAGCTTGTGAGTTGTTTGATGTATTGTATTGATATATACCTGCTTTTAGTTTTGGTATAGATATCATGGTGGCCTCGACGGCCCAATCAGGACTTCTGTCCTAGTTGATTATTTATTTATATGATCTCTTGGGGATAGCTATTTCTTTTATAGATCAGTTGATAGGGGCCTTGCCGGCCGAGGGCTTAGTTTTAAGCCGAGATATACTTGTTTGTTTTCTTGATTGTGTGTGTGGCTGCCATGCGCTAGTAACAAATGGTTCAGCAGGGTCGGCTCGAGCCTGAGTTTTGGCATTTGGAGCCAGTTGCGCCCCCGAGTTTGGGGCGTGACATGTATAGTCAATGTATACTTTCTATAACTTTTGGCAAGGTATATGGTATAGTCAATGTATACTTTTTATGACTTTTGACTATTTTTATGTTAATAAAAACACGGCTATATTTATTATAAACAAATTACTTTATTATTTATATTTGAAACTAGCCCATTTAAATTTTATTCTACTTTTAGGTTAGCTATATAAAGCCATCTATGCTGAATAAAAAAGATAACATTAAAAAATGACTATAGTTTGGGATTAATTAGAGATCTATAACTATAGTCTGGTTTGCTCAATTACGAATTATAGCAACATGTTAGGAGGAGGAGAGATGCGAGGGAGACTAGGAAAGGGAAGAGAGAGGTTGAATACCTTGTATTCGTTGTATTAGGTTGTATCATGAATACAATTGATACAACTGATTTGTTTAAAAATAAATACAATTGTATTCATTTTAGGAGGAGAGAGGCGAACAAGATCGAGAGAGGAAGGTGATAGGGGAGCGAGATTGAGAGAGGATGAATACATGTTGTATTCGTTGTATCACGAACACAATTGATATAGAATACACATACAGTTGATACAAATACAAATGTAAATGTCTGAATACAATTGATTTGTACCATAAATCAAATATAATTGTATCAACTGTATTAACGAACACACGTTGTGTCAATGAATACAATTAATAGAATACAAATTGTCATAATACAATTGATATATAATACATATACAGTTTATATGAAATACAAATACATTTGAAACATACTATATACAAAATATAATTATCATATTTATGTGGAATGTTTTTTGGGTTGCAACTGCTTAGGCGGGAGAGAGAGGGCACTACAACATTTTAGGCATACAACAACACTAAATCTGAACAACACTTGTAAAATGTTGCCTAAAATATTTTTGGCTACACTTTTAAAATGCAGCCCAAACTTTTAGCTTTTGGTTTCGTTAATATTGGCAACACTTGTAAAGCATACTCCTTAATGTTATATGCTACACTTTATAAGTGTTGTTACATTATATGATATAATGTGCAACAATTATTTACACATATAACCACACTTTTCAAGTGTGTTATTTTTATAATGGTAAAAACAACACATTACAAATGTGACCCGAAAAATTCACTAAAATTTTATATTCTCTCCAACATATTTAACTATCCCTCCAATTTTTGTTTGGCAAAAAAAATAAAAATATAACACATAAAACATAAAAACCTCTCAACAATTAGGTCTTTGCCTAAACAAAAAAAATTCTCACAAGAACTCTTACGTCTTTACCCCAATTCAGAAATTTCTCACAAACCAGCAGCTATTTCTTCATCAATACATTGAGTAAAGATTTTTCACAAAGCAAATTGAAGAATAGTTTCAAATAACTCTTAAGATTTTTCACATTCATGGTTGTTCACCTCTCGCATGCGAAAATCTTAATTTGGTCATTTTTCATCAAGAACAGAACGAAATGCATATGAGTTTTGTTGGAATCGAGTTTATCAGGTAAAAATTTCTATCTTTAAAAGTCTAAATTTATTGCATATGGGTTTATTGCTTGCGTTGGGTTAAATATTTAGCTTGTGGGTTTTGATGTTCCTGTGTTGTTGATACAATTGTTGTTGATTTTTGGGAGTTTAGCTTGTAGTAGTATTACACACATCAGTTGATTCTTTGCCTAGACTAATATCAGTAAATACGCATAGAATTTTTTTTATTAGACTGATAAGCTGATTCAGGCTGAAATCATCTATGATAATGTAGGTTTTCATGTAAATCTTAGTAGCTGTACGCTTTTTCCTGCTCCGCCTTTAGTAGTTTCTAATACTCGAGCTTCTTAGATTGACTAGAAGAGATTCTAGCTTGTAGTAGTATTACACCCTCAGATAACAATGAATTTCTCTTTTCCTAGATAAAAAATTGAAGATTTCTCTTTGTCAAAAGGAAAATCAGACCAATCGAGGGTTTCTCTGTGAGCAACTTTTGGACGAATTCCAAATTCTGAAGGGTTTCTACATTGTCAGGTAAATCAGATGAAATAGGTGTTTTTTTCTCTCCCTCGATGAACTTATGTATCATATATCTAACAGGTTTCTATGTTATCATTTAAATCGGCAAACTTTTGTATTCTAATTTTAAATGGTTGCAGTCTAAAAGGTATCCAAATTAACGAACTTTTTTGTATCCAAAAGAGCATTTATGTTATCAGGTACGACTCAAAATGAATCATGTCTTTGTTCAAAAGCATTAAAAGTGATTAAAACTGGGTTAACGGGAAAACACTCTTGGTTATCTTTAATCAAGCGAGTTTTGAATCATTGTTCTTCCTTGATTTGATTTTCTTTGAAAGTTAAATGGTGTTGTCTAAACGTAAAAGTCAACAAAAAGTAAAAGAGTTTAGGCAAGATGGTTATCTTGATTAATTTTAGTATGAATTTTTCTTTCTCTGCCCTTTTCAGTTACATATGTTAGGTTAATGTCCTTGCTAGCTGTTAATTTGTTACTTTAGGATATATTCTACAGATGTTTGTATGAAGCTTTCAAATGGAGAAGGAATATAAATATTAGTCAGATGAAAGTCATAGCTAGTTGAAAGAAAAATCCAAGAATAAGGTTCTTGTAACTTATCATGCTTGGTTTCTGGAATTCCTATCTTGAGGAAAAAGTTTAATGTTTTGTGTCTGAATACCTGGATCTCTGTGAGAGATCATCTACTAAGACCAAATCTGCTCATTGCATGTACATTTGTTAATCATGATAATGTTAGTAAGTGGAAGATGAGATTGTTAAAATAGTTAAGTGTTATCTGTTGGGATTTTTTAATCTACCAAATTATTATTTTGTTGATGAACCTATAATTCTAGCTTACTCTTTTTGTATTTGACTGCTTGTTGGCACACATTTAAATGACTAATGTTCGTAATCTCTGCATCTTTTCTGGTATAATCATCAAAATGCATTCTGATCTTCAAACATGCATTGTTGTTGTTATCTCTCACAGTTTTTCTAAAGATGTATCTCTCACTTTATTATATCATACAGGATTCTTCCTTTAGGTTACTTCTAATTTATTTGCTGGATTTTTTTGTGGGATTCTTTTTCATGGATTTGTTATGATAATGGACTGTATGTATGCATAAATATTTAGTAGTTTTGTTGTAACTTGTAACAACTAATTCTGTAAACCTTAAGAGAACCCCACTCCTTGACTTCCTTCCAGGAAGACTATCACGGATGTGTGGCCTTAAAAAATATCGATTCTATATTTTGTCCATAAAAAACTACATTTTCTAGTCCGTTTTGATGCTCTGTATATGTCAATTCTTTCTCTAAGTTCTAGTTCTATTTGTTGTATGAGAGTATCTCTATGCACAGTATGGTCCCATTACATTTTTTTAATTTCTAGCTATCCAAGTGTGGCATACTAAAGCTCCCAATCTAACAACTATAATATCTTTCTTCCTTCTCCCTTTAATGGTTGATCTTTCGTTTGAATTGAGATGTTGCAACCTAGTGAAGTTGTCCCTTAATGCAGTAGTCAGATCACTTTCAGCAAATAGGCGATGAGCAGATTCCATGTTATCAATCACATAAGTAGCAGGTATAAGTTTCTTAATGAATTCCCATCTTTAACAGTGTATCATTAATTTGAAACCTCTTATCATCTTAATATCATGCTCATATATAGTTTGCAACAATGTTAGATATGCAAGCTGGATCCCTAAGGCATGTCTGATGCGCAAGTTGTTATTCTTTTTTATTTTCAAAGACACAGCTCTACAGGTATTAGGTGATATGTTATCCTAAAACTTGATTGAAGTACTATAATCAATCTTTTGTGTCTTTCGCTAAATACAACTATCTAGGAGTACTCTGATTGAAAATGCTTTTTTTACTTCTTATTTTATTTCTCTTTTGGAAGAAAAAGAAAAATTTACATTGGTGTACTCTCTTGATCTCACATTGATCCATGGGCAATAATTTTTTTAGCATGTGGCTTCATAATTTGCAATGTCCTGTACTGACTGTGTACTACAGTTCTTGAATATAAAGACCGTCATTTGTGGTTTAAGCCAAACAATACTCTGAAGTAATGTCAAGTCTACGTTTTGGTTCTACATCAAAGCACACATGCCTACATCTTCTGCAGGTGCTCTTTTAATCTGCATGAATTTTGTTTCAATTGTTCTCTATTTTTTCCTGCATTCTATTTGTTATTTAGTTGTTGTCTTGGAAGTTGCCGAGGTAAATATAGGAATTCAATAGTTTCTCTAATCTTAATCATTTGGTTTATCAAAATACCTTATATGTAGCTGATTAATGTTTGTGAAGTAGGAACATCAAGCATGGCTAGGAACAAACAGAATTCTTAACTCCTCTTTGTCTTAACTTTCGACTTTTCTGATTTTGAAGCTTTGCTTGTGTGTGTTTCTGAGCTTTATCTTGCTTTTCTATACTCTCAATCGAAAATAAAAATACATTGAGAAACACAAGATGAGAAAAATAATACCCATCAGGAAACAATGGTCCAGATGAAAATTGAGAAAATCGAATAAAAAATAAACAAATAGTGGAATGCAAACAAATTGCAAAGCAAATAGTAGAAAGCAAAGTTAGGAAATGAAAGACCCAAATAATTGCGGAATAAATTATCTCGCGTGAGATAAGAAGGGGTTAAAAATTGAGACTGATGGAAAACTTAAGCTAACCCAACTCCTTCCAAACACAAACTAGACATCCGTTGTTTCTTCGCATGTTTCCTTCTTGTGTTTGCTTCAAATAGTTAAGCTTGGATGTGGGAATAATTAGGATACTGATTGAAAATATTAAGAAAAACAGAGGAAAAAGATGAAAATTGGTGTCAATACATCGCAATTGGTTCATTTCCATTGTGAATATCCTTTTTCTTAATCCCGTGATATAAGCATTTCTCAATTTGCAGATTTTTTGTGCATTTTTGTATTTCTTACCTTACAGACAAAAGTTCTTTTTCAATTTTCTATTTTGGGGTCAGTTTATAATGATTTCGTAGCTCCATTTTCTATGTTTGTAAATATGCAGACAATATAGGAACTCTATTTTTGTGTACAAAACCAGACTTAAGCATTGAAATTTTGTGCAATTTTGCATTTGTTTTCCGTACAGAGTCTCTTATACGATGGCCTTTATAATGTATATATTCAGCTTCGAAACTCAATGAATAATATAGTTTACTGCTTCAATGCTATCCGTTTCAACTTAAATACTAAACTTGATTCATCGGGCCTGCACATGTTTTTGAGTTTGAATTGGCCAGACCTGAAACCGAGCTGGAACCAGGATGGGTCATTCCTGAATTGGAACGGAGAAAACTATTTTTTCTCCTTCCCTTCCCTTTTTCTTTGAGTCAACACTAATAGAGAACATTATTCTTTCTTAACGTACATCGCAGCACTATTTTCTTGAAACGTTCCATGATCTGACAGATAATTTAATTAGAAAGACAACTCTAGCTTTGATCAATTAGATTTTACTCTCAATATTATTCAAATGAATTAATATCTTAATTCGGTCACACCTCAATACCACACTGGGAAGAATGCAAGTAATGTTTATTCCTATTGTTGTTATGTACATTTGGAGTCATTGACATTTCATTTCAGATTTGTGAGTCCCATCCTCTGTATTTACAGTGATCAGAAACAGATTCTCTCGGATAAAAGCTATATGCCAAGTAGAGCTTCATCACTTTCTGCAAGTAATTTGGACATATTACTTGGTCAATTTGTGATAGTTGGTTTTGGAGCTGCCTTCTTTTCCCTTCTATGTTGTGAATGGATTACTGAAATTCTTCCGGTAACAAACCTGCTTGCCGGCTTCTCCGAATAGAAGGAAGAAATTATAAAGGAAAATGTATAATTGTAGCACATATGTGTAGAACTTGATTAGCAATATCTTCTCGTGAAAATTCTCACGGATGCACATGGTGCATTGCTACAATTGTTAAAGTTTGCATTTTGGAGCGTGTTAAAGAGAGAGAAAAACATATTATGAGAAATCACAACTTTGAACTTCGGGGCATCATCAGAGGTGGACAAATATTGCTAGAATTTGGAACCTGCCATAGTGAATTATATTTCTGAATTTTCGATTTATTTTTTCCCTCTCATTTGTGATATACATTTAGTTTTTTCTTGCCAGGTCTTGAAAATACAAGAGACGAGAGAACCGGAAATGAACTGGCTCTTGGTCTATCCATACCAGCGAACGGCATGTAAGTACTTTATGTTCCTTCTTTAGACACTCACATGCAACCCACATAAATCTTAGTGGTTTTTTCATTTGGAGGATATGATGTTGGCAGCGGACTGGTTGGCCTTTCAATACTTAATTTACTAAGTTGCGCGGACTCTTCACTTTTGATGTTGCACCCGTGTCAGATTCTCCAAAAATACACTACTTTTGGAGAATTCGATATTTTTGGAGAATCCGACAAGACCCTCTGACATTTCTGAATAGTCCGAGCAACATAGTTATTGATGTTAGGTTCTCAGGGAAAAGCAATGTTGTTGTTCCTTCTCTCGGTTCATCTGAAAGGTTGTTATGCATGCCTTTCTTTTGTATTATATTTCTCTATATTAAATGAGATATTGGCTATTTTTTTAAATGACATAGCTATTTTTTGGTGAAGTGACTGTCTACTAGGCCTTTTTTCACATCATCCCCCTACATAGGACTACAATAGTTTACATATTTGGATAATAAACTTGGACATGGTATAATAGCCCTCTTAGGAACTTATTGGGGCTCGATAAATAGCCGTGGGGAAGTGTTTGGAAACCACTCAATTAGTTGTTTGCTATTTTCTGTGCTATAGCATGAAATTAAGAGTATCAAGACGAGAGTTGATGCAGTAAACATGATATGAATTTGTTTGTTATTTAACTCTGTTGACATTTTCTCTTTCAAAAAAGTAGCACTGTTTAGTAATTTATTCAAATATGGTGCATTTTAGACCCAATATTCTGTGAAGTGAATAAACTTCTGCCATGGATATTTACAAGACTTCATGTTTTAAGCAATTTGATAGAGTTCATCCATAAGTTTGAGTTGAGGTGTTAATGTTATAGACAGCCTTCTTACCCGTACTACAGTGCTTGAACAATAGAAGCGTAGGCAGAGGTTGCCATGTACTTCGACAATAAAGATGAAATATTTGTGCTTAAGTAAATGCACAAATTCTCTGTGCCTTTTTTCCCCATATGATGTAGCAATTTGCTAAAAAAAATCAGAAAACTTGACATTTTATTCACTTTAGTTGATAAATTCCGTTTGTCATGAAAATACTTTTACGTATTAAAAGATTTCATGTGATAACTAAAAAGACACTAACTTCTTCCGAATTACATCTTCACAGGATTACAGTTAACCAAATATAACCAAGAGTTCAAACTGTGTAAAATTGCTCATTCAATTGCCAGGTACAGTCTTCCATTGACTCTTTCTAATTTTGCATTCATGAACTTGACCGATGCTCATTCAACCCAGTATGTCTTGCAACACATATTTCATAGGAGCTCTTACCAGGATTTCTCCAACTAGCACCAGCAATATTGCTCTCTCAGTTACTATGATGGAATATTCTGCATTCTAGGATAATTGGTTTTAACCAACTGCCATATGTTGGTATTTACATGATGTACTAGTCTACAAAAGTTGATTCTTCCATCATGATTATCTTGTTCCTCCTTTTCCAAAGCTCTCATAGGATGATTAACCATGACTAGTGTCGAGTGAATTATTTTCTAACATTTAATTTTCTTTTGAATGTGTAGGAAAATGCAAGAGATCAAATTTGAATAATGGCCTTAGGTCAACTCAATATATTGGAGCGAATGATATAGTGTATTTGAACTATTATTATATATGTTTGAATACATTGTGAAATTTATTGCTAGTACACCTTTTTAAGATATTCCTTTCTAAGTATGTAGTACAAGACATGTTTTTTTGAAGTTTATTATATTGAATTTTTTATTAGCTTATTTGATGTTTGAGATCATTTATATTATACAATTATGTGATAAAGTGAATCTATCCAAACCAAAATTATTATTTTACAATTAGAAATTGTGGCTATAAAAATTCTAGACAACGTTGCCACACTTTAAAAGTGTGGCTACAGGGATGTCAATTGTGTGGCTTATTGATAATAAAATGTAGTTTGTACATAAGTTACCAGTTTAAAAAAAAATAAAAAATGTAGTTTGTATATTAGAAAAGGCTACACTTTATAAGTGTTGTTGAAGAGGCATTAAAAGCTACACTTTTAAAGTGTGGTCAATAACAAAGCAAAGGCCACGCTAGAAAGTGTAGTTTTATCAAATAAAAGTGTTGCCAATTAGATGCTACAAAGCGTGGCCTTTGTACCTCATCGACCACGCTTTATAAGCGTACCTGCTACGGCAACACTTGAAAAGTGTAGCCTAAGGTCAAAGGTTACGTCTTTTTATGCCACCCCCAAAAAAGTGTTGCCTTTTATCAAAGGTCACACGGCCACCCCCGAAAAAGCGTTGCCTAAAATCAAAAAGTGTTACCTTTTATCAAAGGCCACATTTTTGCTAGTTTAGGCCACACTTTACAAGTGTGGCTGAAAGCCTAAAATATTGTAGTGGGGGACGAGAGGGAGAGAAAGAGGGTAGTTGGAGGAGAGAGGGAGAAATAATTTGCAAAATCCTATATATAGCAATAAATTGTAATATTTTAAGCTATAGTAATTTATCGTAAATATATATCACATGTTTATTCTATCGTGTAATTTTTCCTAATAAAAATTTATAGACAATTTCAATTAATACTTTCAACCCAACTGTTGCACCATATTTTAAAATATCAAGAATGATTTCCTGGAGTGTTTATTATAGATAAAAATCTTCATATATATAGAAGGGATAAAGTCCTTTACAATAGAATCGTCTGCTATTAGATGAAACTGTAGAGCCGTCAAAATGGACTTAGCTCATGGGGTCGGTTCAATTCAATTGTTATTGAGATAGATTTTTTTAAGCCCATTTTAAATTAAGACTTATAAGCTCGATCTGTATAAGCCCTTGGCCCTTGAGGCTTGACTGAGGCGGGGCGGGGCTAGCCCATGGTCAAAAATATTTATTGAAGGGTAACTAACAGAAATCTCACTAGTGTATGAGCTAACTACTTAGATGCGCGGTATGTTTTATTATGAATTTTATCAGATTTTGATGCATCCAAATACATGTATCTGGGGATACATAGACTCAAAATTATGTGTAATTTGTTCTAGACACACTCTATCCAAATGGATTCACATGTATCTAGATACATAGACAAATACCGCGCCCTCACCTCCCTCCCATCTCACTCGTTACTTCTTTATCTCGCTCGCGTATCTGGGATGCATCACACGAGATACATATATTTCACGTATCTAGTATCCTAGATACATATTGCTAATCACACTAGATTTTTGCTAGTGTTATTGAAACAACACATTATTGGCTATATTTGATTTGAAAATCTTCTCATTTTCTTGATGTTATAGAATTTTAAGTTTGAAAAGAAAAAAAAAACTGAAGGGCTAGCCCGCCCTAGCCGCGGCCCTTCTATGATTGGGTTGGGTTGAACATCTTCAAACTCTTCCAAATGAGGAGCCGGCCCACCCTAACCCATCAAAATTTTTGGCCCGCGAAGCCGTGTGGAACTGGACTAACCCTTTTTAACAACTATAGATGGAAGTGGTACCAGAAAAGTAGGTATACATAGGTTGCTTGAAGCAGAAGGTTCCATCTTTTGACCCCAACACTCTATGGTGATGACTACATGAATGATACCTCTGACAAAAGGTTCCTTGATGATGAGGTTTTGAAGAATATGGAACAACAGAATAATGTTCATCTATTTACCTTATTGCAGCCTTAACAAAGCAGAAAAACAACTTACATTTATTAAAGTTTATTCTTCTTTTCTTTTTTCGTAAAATGAAGAATGAATGCATTCCTCACATGGTAAATAATTTAAGGGCTACAACAAATACTCTTAAGATATTTAGCAAATATATATGGTCTTTACATCCTCATTATATATATGGGGTCAAAAAAGAGGGTGCGTAACAATCTTATTCTTACTTTATGAGAGTAGAGAGATTAATTCAAATACACTTTTGATTAAAATAAAGCATAACAAACATGAAGGAAAAGAGAATATGAAGTATAACATCAACAAATAATATGATATTCTAAGCAAATAAAATAACAAGTAATGAAACAAAGGCCAAAGAAATAAAAAAGGAAACTTTTTATACCACTTCAGGGAAACTATATAGGATTAGCATTACTATTTACTAACTTTCTGCTCTAATTCTCGATCTCCATATCTTTAATTGAGTCACATGATTAATATATACGTGTATATGGCGGTGCGTACAAGAGACAAATTTATTTGTTAGGTGAATTTCCAGCAGATATGTTAAGGATGAAGAGGAAAACATGTGATAAATAAAAACAAACCGCCTATTAAAGACAACGCGTACATCAAGATGCTATAATAAACTTTGCTCTGTCCATTTGGTCCACCAGAAGTGTTTGTAGCACTAAAGTTTTGTGGTGATGTGATAATTAATCAATAATCCTTTATTTTTAATTTAAAAAATTTGAGTTTAATCTTATATAAAAAAAAATACGTTTGGCATAAAATGTGTTTGAATTTGAATTAATCAAATTTTATTTGGGAAATTTATATAAATTTCACTAGTTTAAGAGTTAATTACTTAGATACATTCTAGTTTGTAATATTAAGTATTTTATCAAATTTTGGTGCCTCCAGATATGTCAAGATACATGTATCTCATATACATAGGGTTAAGTTTAGGTGCAATTTGTGCTAGATACATTGTATTCAAGTGGATTCACATGTATTTGGAATATATAACAAATCTCTCTCGCCTCCCTCGCCTCTATTCTATGTATCCGGTATCTCAGATATATACAAATCACTCCAGATTTATACATGTACATGTATGTATTATGTATCTAGTGTGATAATCTAAAATACATACCAATCTCGCGAGTATAATACTTTTATGGGAAACTTTCACAAATAACCACTATAATAAATTTAATTATGCTCCATAGCTATAGTTTGCATATTTACGGGTTGTAGCTATAGCTTAAGCTGCCTCATTTGTATAATTCGCGGATTTGTATAATTCGCAGGTTTGTATAATTCGCGGGTACATTTGTATAAACTCGAAATAACGAATTTATACAATTACAAACATCAGAAGTGCAAATAGTTATACAAATTATATTATACAAATTCTGAATTATACAAAAGTTATACAAATTATATTATACAAATTCTGAATTATACAAATGCGCGAATTATACAAAACTAAAAAGCTAAGCTGTGTAATTATAGCTAAAAGTAAGTTGCGAATTATAATTAAGATAAACTATAGCTATATTAAATAATTAACTAGTATATATTTGCTTATACGCGTAATTTTTATACGCGTAATTTTCCCTTACTTTTAACACATTAAGCAAAAAATGAATGTTGGTTTGGTGTGTCCACATCCACAATAGTGGTCCATTGGTTGGATAATTAGCTCACATGGTTTAGGGAATCACAAACAAAAAAAGAAAAGGTACTACATCTCTCTATTATTTGGATAATGGAGGAACACACGTGGACATGATTAGGTGAATTGCCATCAATTGAACTACACAAATATTTTTAAGATGTTGATAGTTTCTTGGAAAAGAGAAAAATAATGGATCTTTGAAAATTCTAATGCCAACCACCTTAAGGTCCAAAAGTATTGGACAAGGACTCAACACTAAGCTTAATTTTGCATTCTAATTCTACAATGTAAATAGAAAACAAAGGCATCTTATCTTCTTGTTGTTGTCCTTCTAGAATAACTCAATTAACAACTCTAGGGGAGAAGAAAGTGATTTTGGCAAATTAATCTTGCATGCATAATCAAAAGTAATTTTGGTTATAATTTTTTTTCATTTTTTAACCCTTTTCTTTAGATATATAACCTATATTTTCTGCTATTTTCCCTTTCAAATCATATAGTTTTATCAATTCTTATATTTTTGGTTGTGTAACATTTAACTTTAAATTTGTGATATTGCTCTTCTTCTTTATTAAATTTTTGGAAAAGGGTCAAAATATTCTTAAATTATGTGAAATGAATAAAAATGTCATTCCTTTATAGTTTGGTTCAAAAATGTCCTTACCGTTAATACTTTAGTCCAAAAATTGTCTTTGTCATTGATAGTTTGATCCAGTAATGCCTCTATACTTACTAGATGGGTCAAAATGTGTTTTTTTTTATTTTATAATTAATATATTTTTCTTTTCTTTTTAAACATATCTTATTCCTAATAAAAATATCATTAAGGAACCCTATTCTTGTTTTCTTTCTTTTAAAATTACTTTAACTAATAAAAATGTAAGAAATTCTTAATCTTATTTTATTGATTAAAATAGAATAAATCCAGGTACTCTTTTAACATATAATATATGTTATATATCTAAGATCATAGTAAATTCATCATTAATTTTTATTTATATAATAATAAAAACAATTATAATAAAATAAGAAATATTTTTATTTTTTATTCTTTTCTGAATTGAAGTAGGATAAATATTTGTTAATTAAAAATAATATTATTATAAAAAGAATGTGTTAAAAGAGATATTTTTGACCCATTGAATAACAATAAGGATATTTTTGGACCAAAATATTAACGGTAAGGATATTTTTAAACCAAACCATAAACATAGAACGTTTTTGTTCATTTCTCATAGTTTAAGGATATATTTTAACCATTTTCCGTTAAATATTTAATGAGAGGAATGTGCCAACAATATTTTAAGTCTATAGTATATGTTTGTTGTCTGAGTCTTTCTAGTTACAAAAGTGTGAAGGTTGGCAAAACTAACTTTGTTTGGAATACTAAACTTTTGGTTTACTCCCACGTTGAATCAAATAAAAAAACTATACTAAAAGATTAGGTTTGAATTCAACCTTATTGTATGAGATATGAAGGTCAACATCAGACTAAAAGTGCTAATTTACTTGGTTTATAAGATCAGAAATAGGTTTACAATTTTAAAAAGGAATTAAATTGGAAGAGCTAAACTGTGCTAAAGAACATTAATATACCAAAAATACCCCTACTATTCAATTAAGTATTTAATTCCCAAAAGTAAATATCTCGTGATTATAAGTTTTTTTAAGTTACATAGAAAGATGGAAAATGTTTATGCAACTTTTGAAGGTACTAATGCTTAAGACCCACATAATCTTGTGATTTTTTTAAAAAAGAAAAAAATCAAAGTCAATCACATCTTTAGAGGCTCCTCATCAAATAATAATTCACATTTTAAAGTTGCTTTATTACCATTATAAAAGATAAAATAATTGGCTTTTATAAACGTACAATTTTGTTTAAATCTAATTATCTTGCCATGGTGGGACCAATAATGAGTAAAATAAGACACTGGTTTTAAAGCAAACAAGCAACAAATTAAATTGAACTACAAAGTAACAATATGAGCCACAGGTCGGTAAGAGGCACCATGTTTTAACTACTACTCCCTCCATCTCAATTCATGTGATACACTTTATTTATCGAAAATCAATAATTTAAGTTTGATCAAGAATTTATTCATGAAATTTTTAATTTTTTAAAACTAAAATTTATATATTTTTAAACTACGTAAAAAAATAGTATAAGTCACGATAATTGACAATTCAAAATATTTAAAAAATAAGCTTACTTGAATCTCAAAATTCAAAATGTGTCACATAAATTGGAACAGAGAAAATAGTAAAAATATGAGCCACGAGGTGCGTTTAAAGTGTTCATCTAAATTTTAACTTGTCGCAATGAAGTTTTAGTAAAACTTGTGTGGTTAGCAAAACTTTGTTGCAAATTAATAGACTAAAGCTTTTTGTGATTCATTCATAGTACCTTAATTAGTCTTGCTACCTATCAGAGATTCATACAAAGTGAATTAATTTACATATCCTTTATTTTTCTTTTTTCTTTTTACAGTTTAGTAAAGCTTGTGAAGTGTCAACTTACTTAAGTCCATGTATATTAGTTAAAAAATCACACCTTTTTATTTATATTTATTTGTTTATGTTTAACTAATTTATTTCTTAAAAAGTACTCTTAATAAATAATTTTACTATATCACTTCTAATTATTATAAGTTATTTAAATATTGAAAAATAAATAATATTTAATAATAAGGATAAAGCCGACATAAAATAATAAATTATTTCTTGATTTTTTAAATCGGACAAATAAAATGGAAGGGATATTGAAGAAATGAATGTAGTACAGAACGATTTGCTTGAAAAAGAAATTGAAAGAGAACAATTATTTCGAAACAAAGGAATACAATTATTGTTTTCCATGAAAATGCAAACAAAGAAATATAATTATTGTTTTCCATTAAAATGCATTAAAAAACAGAGGGCCCTCCCAATCTTGCCTGTCTCACTCTGATCCAATTATGAGGAGGATGTTTTTAAACCAATCTTTTTTATACAGTATCATAATTGAAAAGACAAAAATGGCCTCATTAGAAAGCTCAATGATATGGAATCAAAAGGCTATTGATATCTTTTGTAATCACGGGAACATAATAGGATAAATTAATTCTTGATTTTTTCAAATTAAATAAGTATTATTAGATAATTATTTTTAATATAATGGATAAAAAGAATACGCAAAATTGATCGTTGTGGAGCCTCGTAAGTGTCCCAATGACGCATTCTGAATCTTGAGCAGGTCACAAAAATGTAAGAATTATATTAATCCGTTGACTAATTGCTGCTTAAATGGAGAACCCCCTACTTGTGGCCATGGAATAATTTGTCCCTATTCAGTATTTGTATCAAAACAGATAAATAAAATGTATTTTATTCATATATTATAATTTATTTATCACTTTAATTTTTTATTACTATGATTAAACTATTTGATTTAACGTTCGTACCTTTAGATTTAATGTGGAACTTATAAAAGTCATCAGCTAGAATAAATTAGGGAAAGATACTTATAACAACATTGAAAATGCTTGAAATCACCCCCTCTTCTTTCAATCTCATTATTATACAAAGAGAGTGAAGTATCAAGAATAATTATACTCTTTTCGTTCATTTTTACTTGTCAATAATAATTTGATGTACGGTGTACCTTTTAAGAAATAATAATTGAATGATAATTTATTATTTTATAGTACTTAATAATAAGAATAAAATAGATATCAAATGATAAATTATCTTTTGATATTTTAAATTAGACAAGTAAAACTAAACCTCCTTTTTAGTATAGTAGATAAGTAAAAATTGATGAATGAAGTATTACTTGAGACCAAAATTGAGAACCATTTCATGCTTACTTTTCTTTTTTATATCCAACTCTTTAATTTTAACTTTTTACATATCATGTTTAAAATCATAATTTTTTTTATATCCAACTCTTTAATTTTAACTTTTTACATATCATGTTTAAAATCATAAAATTTAAAAAATATTTTGATAAATTTAACATATTATTTTTATTTGGAATTATAAAATTCAAAAAAAATAATTTATTTTCTTAAATTTAATATCATATAAAAATCATAAAAACAAATTAAACTAGAGTAAAAGTGTAACAAATAAAAAAGAAGTGAAATTTTTAGGTGGAAAATAAAAGGGTTTGACAGAAAATTTAAAGCCCATAGATGTAGAAGTACCCTAAGGGTAGGGTCCAATAATTTAGTTGGTTAATTAAATTAAAATAAGAAAGTGGAACAAGTTGAGGTGTCAAATGGCAGTTGACACATGCCCACACAACTCAACTCATAACATCAATTACCTAAAACCAGGATCAACTACACAAATCCCTAAAATTTCAGACCAAATGCTCTAATTTTATGTCTTTATCAATTCAAAATTCAACTTTTATCATACTATATTAAATAATTACTATCTGTAAACTAATCACAACTAAATATGTGTGCTAAACATAATTTAATGACCTAGATTTTTTTATAATCAATATTACTTGGTTTCCCTAAGGTATTGATACTTGTTGCTTGGTAAAAAAGTTTGATGGAGAATCTCATAACTCTGCCTATGAGTCTATAACTCTATATACATGTAATCCAACCAAAAAGAGTTGCACCATTAATTGTCTCTTCTTCATATTTACACCCCTCAACAAAATACATAAATAATAATTTTATCGCTCATTTTAACTTGTTCATTATATTAAAGTTAATTGTCTATTTTATTTGTTTAATTTGAAAATAAAATAATTTATTATTTAATTTTCAATTTACTTTAAATATTAAGTATAGTCATTTTTCAATAATTTTTTCAAAACATTAAATTTTGATATAATAAAATTATTATTATTATTATTATATTTTTTACCTTTTGAAGGGATGTGCCTAAGTTAATTCTGGACAAATAAAGGTGATAGAGAGTACAGTGCTTACTACTTGTAATTAAAAAAAGACAATCTCTCTCTTAAATTATTTTAGGTAAGTGTATTTTCGAAAACAACAAAGAATGATGTTTTTAATTTATTTTTTAAAAAAGAAGAAGAGAAAAACAGGATATAATATGATGTAAAAATTAAGGTTCACAGTTTTGTGTGTGTTTGATAAAAAGGTATTAGGTGTTAGTTGTTAGAGTAAAGAGTGTTTGTGTTTTTAGTTAAAAGCTTATTAGTTTAGGTGGTCGGTATTTAATAGTGTAATTGCTCACTCACATGCTACCTGAAACGCCATGTTAATCTCACAAACACACCTTCTTAAGCTCCCTTTTACACCCCATTTTTGGGCGTTTCTGCCTCTTCATTGCTTCTTTCTCAATTTTCATTTTTTTTCTTTCTTATTGCTTCAACTTATCTAATTTTTTTGGTACATATTTTCTGCTTTTATGTTGTGAGGTTTATGGGATGGGTGGAGTGAAGCTGCAACTTGTTTGTTTGGTGCTGGAACTATGTGCCTTTGCTTTCTCTAAGGGATCTGCAGGTAAATTCTTCTCTTTCTCTACTTCTTCAACTACCTAATTATTTATTTATAAGTTTTGTGCTCAATAAGTTTAGTGTTGCTAATATTGATTTCTGAATTTTGGTCCCAGATTTGATAATTTTGTAGCACTTGATTCATCTGGTGTGTGTGTGAGGGAATTGAGACTATTACATTCTGAATTTTGTTTACTCTTGTTTTTATGCCAAGCTGAAATTTATGCCTTATGTTCTCTTGCTTGATTTTGTTTTTCCAATTTAACTGTTTCATTGATCACTGATTTTCCCTTTAGAGGCCCTACTTATATTATTCTAATTAAAGCTTCTTACCGGTTGGTTGCAAATTGATGCTACAATGACTATATTAATCCGCCATGGGATAATTAGCCTGGTTTTATTTCAATGATGTGCCATCTTGTTGGGATGTATTGCCTTGTCGATTTATTTGCAAATAAGTTACTCAAACATGTAATGTAAGACCATGGTAAAAAATGATAAACTGTTCATGTTCATCATCCCCTCCGTATACATTCTAATGCTTTATGATTGTAATTAATCTAAGTATGTTGAAAAGGATGGAAATGATTTTGCTGATGTCTTTTTATCTGTCGTCGAGCTGTCATTTCCACCAAGTTTTTTTTGTGAAATGGAGAATCTTTTCAAATGAAGAACTGCATATCTAACCTAATATAATTTTTTTGGAATTCATTTTAGGCATCAGTTTATCGTCCTCTCCGTCAGCATCCTCTGCAGTTCCTCCTGTTGAAGAGGGAATACCCTCTCCTGTCTCTCATGGGAATGCATTCAGAAGTAATGCACCTGCTCCTGCATTTGAGTTAAATGGTCAGATCGTGATTCTTGGCTTCCATATCTATTAACCAAATTTGATGTTTTATGTTATTCATCTTATGTTTGTTTTTGTTTTAACTCAGTAACATCTCCTCCTGCAAATGTCTTTCCACCACTGATGTCCCCCCCTGTCCCTCCACCGAGAGAAGTTCTTACACCGTCTCTGCAACCAAGTGCTCCTATAATATTAACACCACCCAGTTCAGCTCCATCCTCAATCAATTCAGCCCCGCCACAAATTGCTTCTCTACCAGATCCTCCTCCTCCAATAGTGTGGAATGATCCCACTCCAGTTCTGCCTCCGAGTGCTCCTAAGAGAGAGCATCGACATACTGAACAGCCTGTTGTTGTTCCAGAAGCTCCAGGTATGTGGCTGACTGTAGTCATAATGTTGAAATGACTTGATTTCTGTTTAAGTTGATAGTTGTTTTTGGAGAGCAGCACCAGTCTCGTCACCTGGAAGGAAATCTACTGAAGATGCACCAACTAAAGCTCCACCGCTACCTGGATCTATCCCACCCAGTGAGAGCAAGTCACCAGAGGGTCCTCTCTCCTCAATTACCCCAGGTAATTATTGGCTGATGAGAATTTTGGTTTCGACACAGTACCTTAAGATAGAAAATGATTATCACATTATTTTGTTTTGCTGTTATTGAACTCAGTCCTGAATGCGCCTGCTCCAAGGGGAAATCCGCGAAATTCATTGCCCACCCTCCCAAGAAATCCAGAAATTTCACCATCCATTCCACCAGGTATCCTTGTCTTTTTTCTAAAAGAAATTGTGACATTCATGTTAGAATAAAGTTCAGACTAAATTAGATCTGTTCATGGATGCCATTAAATTTTGTACATTTTTCTTTTGCTGTAATTTTACGCAGTCCTGAATGCACCTTCTCCAAGGGGAAAGCCACAAAATCCTCTGCCCACCCACCCAATCATTCCAGAAGTCTCACCATCTATTCCACCAGGTATTCACACTATATTTATCTAGTGCTCCCTCCATTTCATTTTATACGGTGGTGTTTAATTGGGCACAAAGGTTAAAAAGAAAGAAAGAAAGACTTCCAATGCATACCAAAGGTAGCTTTAGAACTTGTCGTCTTAAACATATAATGATATTTTTATGGCTATAGGAGCATGTCATGAAAGGGTAAAATGAAAGTTCAAAGGTTATAAAAATGTGTCATTCGTTTTAGAACAGACTAAGAAGAAAGATTGTTATATAAAAACGGTACAAAGGAAGTATGTGATACTTCGTAAGAAAAAAATAAAGTGTAATTAGATGTGATCATGAATGCATGATTTTTTACATTATAGAGCTTTCTCTCATTGCATTCAGTCCTTAATGCGCCTTCTCCAAGGGAAAAGCCGCAAAATCCACTGCCCGCCCGGCCAACCAATCCAAAAGTTTCATCATCTATTCCACCAGGTATACTTCCCGTGTGTATTTAGTGAGTGATATTTCTGCAAATAAATTGTTTGTAAACAAGATCTGATCATCTATGCGTTGAATTTGCAGCGACAGTTGCACCACCTCCGAGGAAGTTGCCTAACAATTCACCACCCAGCCATCCAAGACATCCTCTAAAACCTCCATCTGTTTCACCAGGTAACAGTGCTTGCTAGTGTTGCTCATGTACATGTACTCTTCATATTTCAACCAAATAATTTTTTGGCTTGATGCAATCTACACATATTCTTGGCAACTGTACCTCAAGTAGTCACCTCCTCAAGTAAAAAACCAAATCAATAGATGTCACAACCCAAAAATGGACGTGATGGCACTCGTCTTATCCTACCAAGACAAGTCAGCCTAAAACTCAACCATTACAATAAAATGCGGAAATTTTATAATCAATTCAAAAAAAAATACCCCCAAAATCTGGTTGTCACGTGTACAAGCCTCTAAAGTATTACAATTGAATCAGAAGAAAAACACAAGTCTCAAATGACCTTGTTTCTAGAATAGAACAAAATCATAAATAGGAGTAAGAAGGTTTGTTGAGATGACAAGCATCTACCTCACAACCTCCACATGAAGCCTTGGAAAAGAAGAGAATGACAAGTACCACAAAAATCTAGGCTCGTAACCTACAAAAATTTGTAGAAGCAAGGGGTGAGTACCAAACCACACGGTACTCAGCAAGTAAACCTCTAAACACGAGCTAAGGGGATAGAATACAAGTACTCCTTACACCCCAACCGAACCTTCACAACTACCATTTGTATAAAATCAGCCCAACCTAACAGTTCACAATTTACAAGCACATATCTCAACAACAACATTCTAACAATCATATATTCTCAACAACAAGCTCAATATTCATCAATTACAACCTCCACAACTACAACCTGCTTTAAACCAGCCCAACATAATAGTTCACAGTTTACAAAGCACATAGCTCAACACAACACTCTAACAATTTCATATCATCAACAACAACAACAATTTCATATCCTCAACAACAACACTCTAACAATTGCATATCTTCAACAACAAGCTCAATATTCAACAGTCACAAGTTCCACGAAAAGGCACTCACAAGATCAGCAACACACAAGATCAAGTTCACCAATAATAAAGAAGTGCAATGCAATGAAATGCAATGTCAAGTATAGTGATGCATGTCTGACCTAATGATACACACCTACTGTCTCTCAGTCCAGGACCCATGGGGGACATATCTGTCCATGCATCCATCGCGGCGCGCGATACGACCCTCGATAATAGTAACCATCGCGGCGCGCGATACGTTCCTCGAAATATAGTATCCATCGCGGCGCGCGATACGTCCCTCGAAATGGTACATCCTCTTTATTTTCTTATTCTTTCTCAATGCACATAACACTTGTCACAACCGTGTCTCAGAACAATGCAAATGACATGTTCACACAAATAATGAGGAGATGACCATTTTCATAACATTGCACAATTCACAACAACACAATCAGGATACAACATCAACAATGATTCAACAAGCCTTTCAAACAATTCTCAACACATCACACAAACAATTGATCACATTGCCTTTTATTATCCCTTTTTCATCATTAGAATTAATCAATGTAGACAAGTCAACCCATCACCAAGCCTCATTAACCTAAACACATATTACAAGGAAATACATGAATTCCATACACTTAACAAGGGTTTAGAAATACACTTGCCTCAAATAGTCGAACAATCACTCTGAAACTTAAGCCTTCCCTTTTTGTTGGACTTCCAGCTCAAAGCAATCTATTCATATTAAAATCACAATAAGATTTTGAAACTAACCATACTCATATTATTATAGGTCTTGCCTAGACCGAAAAACTCACTCAATTTATAATCAAGTTCCTAATCATGGTGCCAATTAACATGTCCACTCTCATGTTTTTTTCCAAATTTCAAGCGTAGGGTTAAGTCCTAACTCCTCCAATACCATAATCTAATGGTATTCATATAATATAATATATCTATTATTCAATTATGTATATTAATATGCAAACTTGAATCATAAGATGGTGACCAAATTTAGAGACGTAATCAACATCCTTAACTGTTGAAAACTTTACAAAAATCTAAACCCCATCATTAATTTATTTAATTTATCACATTGTATTCATAATGGCAATCATTGGCCAGCATCACATGAAGAATGGTCACTTGCAATCCTTTGTTCTTAAAAATTTCCAACACTACAATACATGACCAAAACCTTTAACTAATCCACAACTCCAACAACCAACATGCTACAGTGCATCGGCGTGCACTCCAATTTCTTCATCCAACATTATTTAATATATAGAATCGGTACAGATTGAGATAATTTATATTTAATGGCTTCCCCACAACCCCAAAACCAATTAACATACTACAATTCGGTCAACTATATATACATATATAGTATATATTTGTACAAGGATAGAAAATTAATTTGATAGATTTTGTTCTTACCTAATACTCGTTGTTTCCCTTGTTGAGGTCGCATAAGTTCTTCACGAACTTCTCAGTTTTTGCTTTCGTCCGCATAGGTGAGTTTCTACCTCTCTTTTTCTCTTTCTCAAATTGTGGACTAATATGTTAAACCCTACTAACTTATTTTATCATGGGTCAAATAGTATAGGGTATTAAATTATGACATTGACCCATTAACCACCAACTAAATAATTTATTTAATATATACCCATCAATTAAATAACCGTAGTTATAGAAAAATTTAAAATTTTTCAAATCAACTTCACCGACTAATCAAATTTTACTCGGGGCAACTATCAAGAGGGATGAAATGCTAATTTTATGAAAATTCCCAAAAACGACCTTCCGGATCATTACACATTTATAAGAGTGTGCTTGTCAGCATGCCTCTTAATAGAATTCCTGAGCATATGTCAAAGGAGTAGCTCAACGGTAAAAAAATGAAAATATGTACATTTGCTTCGGTAAAAAAATTACATAAGATTTTTTTTTTTTGTGTATGTGTATATATTTAAAATTGAACCCCCTGAGCATATGTCAAACGAGTAGCTCAACGGTTGATGGGGTTCAGAATTTCGCCTATGTTAGCTTTGGTTGGGGTCATGGGTTCGATTGACAAGGTGTGTGCTTATTCTCATTTATAAGATAATAGTAGAAAGTAGATATTTTATTATCTTTATTTATATTAAATAGTAAAGTAAAATGCACTTACAATCTCTTTTTCATATTCACCCGTCAAGACATGAACTAGATGGTATACAATCAACTCTCTAAAAATTAATTATTTAAAATATATATTTTTTTTTATTGATTTCTCGCTCAGTGTCTAGAGCTCATATGAAAGCGCCTATAAAATTTGAATTGTCACTACAAGGCTTATTTGGGAGTGACACTCCTAACAAAATTTTGCTCCATATATAAAGCTCGAATTTGAGACATCTGATAAAAAAAACAGAACAGTCTCACCACTAAATTACAACTCATGTTGGAAAAAATACACATATTTACATTATAGCTTCTATATTTCGTAACAATTTAATTTTAAAACGTCAGTTTACAAATTTCTCATTTAATAACTCGTGTCATCTTTGATTTCCAGCCAGCCACAGAGGAGGGTTACAAAACTGTGAGCAGCCCCCACCTACCGATATATTATTAGAAATTGTGAAAAAACCAACGTATATATACGTAGCATAAATAATTGTTGGAATTCCATAGTAGCAAAAAGTTGTAACACATTACTAACACATATAACAATCTCAACTAAAAATGTAAAATGAAACACATAACCTGGACGTGTCGACAAAAAAAAGTCACGTGGATAAAACAAAATCTAATTAATATTGAGGTGTGTTTCTCAAACTAAAAGATAGAGGCTTGTTACTTTTACACTTATTTTCTTTCAAAATTGGCCAAAATATTTCTACTCAAATAAATTAATGGCTTAAATTTAAAATTAAATAGAGAACTTTCGACTCTTAAAAAATTAAAGTAATATATATCGTTTCATAAAGTATAATCTTCAAGTTCTTTAAAATGTAAAGTTGCTATTATAATCAGTTTTTCTAATGATTCTTATTTGATTGATAATATAATCAATTTATTTAATTTTTGTGAGACATAGTAAATCGGCCACTATTCCATGTTAGTCATGATATATTCATTATATTAGAATTATGGGAAAATGGTCAAAAATGTCCTTAAACTATGTGAAAAGAAATAAAAATGTCCTCCGTTTATAGTTTGGCTCAAAAATACCCTTGACGTCAATATTTTGGTTCAAAAATGCCCTTGCAGTCAATACTTTGGTCCAGAAATTCCACTATAGTTATTAAATGGGTCAAAAATGTCCTTTTCCGAATAAGTATATTATTTTTTTCTTTTTAAACACATTTTCTTCTTAATTAAATTATTATATAAGAACCATGTTCTTGTTTTCTTTCTTTTAAAATCACTTTAAAAAATAAAAATGTAGG
>JAJOOS010010790.1:0-85219 GCA_029582725.1 Solanum chiquidenum
AGTTCTAAGTAGCTGGATTAGGGATGGCAATGCTTCAAAGGAGGAGAGATGGAAGTTTGTCCCAGCATGCGTTTGGTGGACAATTTGGAAAGAGAGGAACAATAGGAGCTTCGAGAATGTACAGAATAGCCTTCAGAAGATTAAAATGAATTGCTTAGCTCTTCCCTATTTTTGGTGTAAACAAGATATTTTAGCTAGAACAGAAGACATCTTTGATGTACTAGATTGTTTATAGGCATCAATCTTATTAAGTCATAGATTCTGTAAGATGTAATACTTTTTTTTTGAAGGGGAACTACACTTTTGGTTGTAGTTTACCTGTGAATATCTATAGACTAATGTTACCAGCCTCAAAAAAAAATAAACATTCTTCATTCTTCAGTCCTCCACTTTTGGGATTTTACTTTTCCTCGTGTTTGGAGCTGCATTTAACCTATTTGTTTGGCAACTTTGGTGGTTTGCCATAGTAATCATCTAAGCGATTTTGTACTCCCATAGGGTTGGTCAGTTCTTAAGAGACATATTGAAGACATTTGCTCATGGAATATAGTTGCATAGTGTTGCTGAGTGATTGACAGGCCCTGGGCTGATACTGACTTTTCCGAATGATTTTTAATCAAGTATATGTCTTCTCTTAAATCACCAGTAAGTAATAGTGAAACATAAAGAAGACGCTCCCTTATACAATTGTTATACAAGTTAAAAATTGGACCCATACATTTCAAAAAAAAAGAAGAAGAAAGATACCAGGGTCCAGCCTATCCTGCGATGTCCGAAGCCAATACCTTCTAATCATGCTACTCCTGACAAATTAACTATGTAGGTTGAATACTTTTTTCTGACAGATAAATTTGTTGGGTTATTTGATTAAATGTGATGTGTTACTCAGAGACCAGATAAAATTCTTAAATATTTGGCCAGTCCCTATGATTGCTTGGTTTCCTGATTGTTGATTTTTGGAACCTGCTCTCTTTGATAATATTCTTCATAAAATCGATTTCCTAATTCATATTTTTCATGTCATTCTGGTATTTGTCTGTTACCATTATCAAAAAAATGTTTATCTTGTATTTGCAGGGATGGGTGATGATGCTTTTGATGGCCCTCAATTGGCAGAAAAGTTGTCCAAGCTTAACAGTTCACAACAAAGCATAGAATGTATCCTTTTTGTTTGTGAAGATTATACTTCATTCATATATTACCTGGTTATATTTTGGGACATAATTCATCTGTGACTAATTTGGGATCTGACTTGGTAGCAGGCGATTTCCTTCCCATTTCCATTGTTTATCTTTTAGTGGCATTGTTGTTAGCACTTAAATCCTAAAATCAATGTTCAAGTCCTAGCGGAGGCAAAAAATACTAGGTGATTCTTCGCATCTATCCTAGCTTTAGTGGATAGAGTTATTTGGTACCTGTTGCTGTGGGAGGTTGCAGGTATCCCATGGAATTAGTTGAGGTGCGAAAGTTGGCCCGTACACCGCAGTCATTAAAAAAAAATAAAAAAATTCCTTAAATCAATGTTCTCCTTGACTTAACTACTTGAGCTATTATATCAACTATTTATTTATTTATTTATTTTTCTTTAGTGTAAATAATTACATTTTTATCCGCTCTAATTAAGATAAATTTAGAGACCTTCCTCTTGTTAAAAATTACCCTTAGCTTGTGAGTTTTTTTTTTCTCTATTGTACATATGTAAACTCCATCTTAGTGGTACTTCACAAAGATAATATTTGGTACAAGTAAAAAGAGCTTTTGTTTGCACTTGCCATATTGTATATAAAAAAGAGACAATTGATACATATATACTTCTCTTGTAAATTCCATGACTTGTATCTTTTTTCTTGAACGTAATACTTTCAAAAACACATTTTATTCTAAATGTAATTTGTTAATAGTGCTTAATTTCTGGTACTTGTTGCTGGTGGGAGGTGGAAAGTATCCCGTGGAATTAGTCAAAGTTGTCGTCATATATTCGGCGGAATGCCGTTCCTGCCAAGGTTTTATGTCTTTTTCAACAATATTCCCCGACCTCTTCTCTTTTTAGTGGGTGAGGAGCTCTATAGTCCAGGTGCACTTCTTACTTCTATCTATACATTTCCAGATATCATTGCTTCGATACGGTCCCGAATCCGTTTCACTTCATTCTTCCCCGAGCGGGAATACGTCGCTTACAATATTATTAAAGAAAGGGCGCTTATTGCCCCTTATGGTAAACACCAAAAAATATTGCTTAATTTCCGCAATGAATGCTTTTTGGTATTTGGGTAAGTTCTTTATAAAAATTAATATTAGTTAAACTTTGTGGTTATAATAAAATCAACTATTTATAGTTGAAGACATTTCAAATAAATTAAAGTATGCTTCCGCTGACAGTTTAATCTTTTAAATAATAAGGTTACACAACTTTAACATGGTATTAGGACAAGTAGAGATCCTGTTTCGAGTCTGATCACCATCCCTTTTCAAAAGAGAATTTCGACATACTTGATTGGTCGGGCTTGCACGTGAGTGGATGTGTTGAAGATATCCACACTCTTCAATTAACAAGATCAACATGCCATTATTAGTGTTATGATTTTCTCTTTTTCATTTCAAATATGCTAAATGCTTTACTATAATTTCAGATGAGCCTTTTTTTTTTTTGGGCTGATAAACATTAACATTGTATTATATCTAGAACAGTCCTTAGGTAGTAGTGAAACCATATTTACAAAAGGGACTCTAGTATGCTTATATCTCTATCTATACTGAATCAAGTACATCAGTAATAGACATAGACTCGTTAGAGTATAACTGGTTACACCAAAAACAGAGCAGTAAGATAAAGTTAAGCTTGATCTTCTGCATTTCATTTTCTACACCTTCATAGCATCTGGAGTTCCTCTCCTTCCACACTGTCCACCAGATGCTAGTATGAGTTTTTTTTTTTTGATGAAGTAATTAGTTCTATTGCAGGCATCAAGTAGATGCATAATAGTTTCAAAAGCTTAGTAGCAAAACGTCAGTTCTCCTTTACATTGTTAGTTAAGAGTGAGGGAGCTGACAAAGTTAAAAAATGAATCAGGGGAATCTAGAGGGGATAAATAAACCCAACTATACTGAAACACGAGGCAATTAGCTTTTAAAGATTGGTAGGTAGTTCATATTCCATCAAAGCATCTTCTATTCCTTTCATTTCAGATACTCCAAAAAATGGCTGCAGGTATCATCTTCGAGATTTTTTTTTTTGATGACAAGGGAAACTCGCAGCCGCTACCCTTTGGGTGCGCACAGGGTAAAAACCCCCGCTGCTATGCAATAGCTCGCAAACCACATAGGAGAGGTAACCCGCACTAGGCAAGCTTAGTGCGGCGAGCTCGACCCAAAAGGCAAACCCCTTGCTTTCGTTGGCAAGGGTTTCGAACTTGAGACCTCCAACATTCTATTGATGGTGCTGTCAACTTTCCAGCAACTCCAGCTAATCAAAACATCCCTGATATTCTGAGGCATGACCCATTTGAGGCCAAAAGGAGCTAAAAACATAATCCATAAGTCTGCTGCTATTTGACATTGTAGAAATAGGTGGTTGTGTGTTTCTGCTTCCTTCATGCACATATAACATCTGGTAGCCATCTGAACCTTCATGCATGCTAGGATGAGTTTCCACCTACACCTATTTTTAGCTATTACTCCTACTTCATCCCAGCTTCTTAGAACTTCAGAAACCATGCCTAGCATGACCCATGTTAGGCATTTAAGGTGAGCATACAAACCCTATAATTGATCATATGCCATCATCTGCGATATTAAATAAGATTCCTTTTCATGCCTTGTCCTAACAAACATCCTTTTGGAAGTTGCTGAGAGTGCCTGTTTTGTTTATGACATGACACTGCGATTAGGTTGGTCAATGTTCTGGTTTTACTGACGTCACTTATCTGAGCACGTTCTACATTTTTCATCATCGTTGTCTTGAAATTAATGTGTGAATGCACCATAAAGAGATTTTCTTGATGATTGATTGTTGACAGCTAGCAGTAGGGGCTCTTGTCTAATATAGCATGAGAAGGTAAGTATTTGTTTTCCTACTTTGAAGTAGTAGAAAATGGTCCTACTTTCCCAATTTTCTTGCAATGTTCTGCTATTATAATACAATAAATCTGGTCATGTTGTGACTCGAGAAAGGCAATCTAGGTGTATTCATTTTTCTTGTCTTATGTCTAGTAGCATCGGCCATTTACCCTACTTCTCTCCTGATTTGATCAAGTGGTCATGTTAGAGGTATAAACAATCATTGATAATTAAGTTATGAGATCCCACCAGTATTTGATCAAAAGTTGTAATCAAAAATATTTTTGTTCTCCTCTCAGTTCTCTTAGTGTGATTTTTTAAAACTAGAGGACACGTGTCTCTACGTTTCGTTAAGTTATAGCAGAGTTCAATCTACTTAACCTTTTTATTTACTGATTAAGAGAAAATATAAAGATCATGCGAGAAGTGGCAAGTGTTAATATTGATTGAGGGAATGAGTTGGTGTCTCCTTATATGGTCCTAAGCAATATTCTCTCATGAGCTAATTTTCTAAACTTGGTAGTAGAGACAAACTGGTTTCAATTCTTGGTTAGCCCAATATTGGGTCCCCATTCTATATTCATGCTTTAAATGTCCAGCTTTGGGCATGCGGGGAAATGTTAAGTTCTCCACGTTGATTGAGGAAATCTAAGATTGTCTCCTTAAATTGTTGCACAGTCCTCACCTCAACTAGCTTTTGTGGTTGAGTTTACCTGATGTTTATTTTCTGAACAAGATGGGCACACTTTTTCTTTTAACTTTATCTTATGTTGTAAAACTAACCTCACTTCTATCCATTCGGGAAAGTATTATTCAACGATTAACACAACGCAAAGGTACTGTAGTTGGAGAAAGTATTATTTCTTCCAGAATGCCCTGGATGTTACTAGTGCATTCTGTTTTGGTACTTTTAGCTGAAAAATGTTCTTGTTGTCTTTAGGAAATTTTTGGTGTTATGCAGTGCTAATTTAGAGTGTTTGTTTCAGTTTTGTTACAATTTCCTTTAACATATTATCAGCTTTATCACGATGGTGCATTTCATATCGTAAGAAAGCCAAGCAGATCGTTGAAACATGGGATAAATCATTCAGATCTGCACAGCGGGAGCAACGTGTTTCGTTTCTGTACTTGGCCAATGATATTATCCAAAATAGTCGGCGCAGGGGTAGTGAGTTTGTCAATGAGTTCTGGAAGGTCCTTCCTGCGTCTCTGAAGCAGGTTTATGAAACTGGTGATGAAAGTGGGAAGAAAGTGGCTTCTAGACTGGTAATCCCCTTTCTGCTTTCTGGTAGGTGTATTTGTATGTTGTTAAGTTGGGGCTAACTGACAAATGAGAAATCAACTTGTGCATCAGTTAGCCTGAAGCTAGGAAAATCGTGTGAAGCTTCTTTTTCTCCATATATATATATAAATAATTGCATTGGAGGTGATAATTCCTTAGCTATGTAGTTGTCCTATACATTGTTTCCTGTGATTCGACCCCAATGCATGTTGTGTATTATATTTGCAAATAACTCTTAAAGCATGGGCCATATTTGTGGTCAGGGCTTTTCAAATTCAACCTTCATGTGTTCCCTTAGTAGCACACTTCTCGTAAAGTGTGGTCAACATAATATTTCTTAGCCCACAAAATCCCCAACTTCAGAATCCACCTCTCTGAAGTTTCCAAATACTGCTGGTCAACATAACATTTCTTGGTCAACATTTTTCTGCCACCTTGGATTTTGCGGTCCACATTCCTCTGTTATTTATGATTTCAGTTCTACAACATCGAACCTTCACTTCTTGACGTCTTTTTCCATAATTTTTCACTTTTGTGTTCTATGTCATCATCCTAAAACAAAGCATCTTGCATGAGACTTTTTCTATCATTATCACCTAAAGACACTAAAAATCTGAGTAAAAGGCAATGATAAGTTGCTAAAATCTTTCACCTTGGGTGGCTCAGATAGTTTGGCTTGGGACTTCCAAAATGAAGTCTCAAGTTCGAAACCCCTTTCCTGCGATAGCAAGGGGTTGGTCTTCTGGGCCGAGCTTGTCACATGGGGCTTGCTTAGTGCGGTTTACCTCTCTTGTGTAGTTTGCAGGCTATTGCACAAGAGCGGGGTTTACCTTCACCCTAAGGGGTAGTGGTTGCGGTTCCCTTGTCAACAAAAAAATCTTTGACCATTATTTTGTATTTTCATCACTATTTTTTTTTCTTTTGGATGGGTTGGTTGGTTGAAATTCTGCAGCAACTTACATAGTTGAACTCAAATATTGAGAACCTTCTCTTTCCTTTCATTGTACCTTAGACATGAGCAAGATAATTTTGAAAAACAAAACAAATTTTCTTAGAACTACTCTAATGTGCACGTGTCATCTTTGAAGCAGACATTATCAACTAATTACACTTAATTATTTATTCTTAGTGATTATTTTTCTTATTTACTCTTTCTTTTCTTTTTCTCTCTTGCTCTTCCTGGCCCACATATTCTTAAAAGACCACACAAAACCCACCTTCTCCTCACTGCACACCACTACCACTACCATTACAACTTCCGAAACTTCCACTACATCTACCATTCTATCGCGACCTCTAAAACCCTCACCATTTACATCACCATCTACACCAACTCTAGCTCGAAAACTTTCACCATGACCAGAACCACCCGTTTCATTCCATCACCTTCACCACCTCTGGTCCTCTGGTGACATTCAAACAACTACAAACTTCATTCTCACGCCACAACCTCCCCACCACCTCTCTTGACGTCCAACACCAGATTTATTCCCACAACCACCAATCCTCCTTTCCCCTCCATCACCTTCCACGACCTCCTGACAACCACCAACGCCATTCCACCAATCCTCCTTTCCCCTTTATCTTTAATTTGCTTGATGTGGATGACTGAACCTGGAAAGAAACCTCTAAGGCAATGATATATAGTTGATGCTACATGAATGGAGGTCATGATTTTAATATATAGTTAATAGTATCAAAATTTTCTATTGTGAAGACATGAATTTGGACCAATATTCTCATTTTTGACAAGAATATCTCTTGACAATTTCTCAGTCCTTTCCCCAGCGTCCAATCTGTCTCAGAAGAGAAGACTAAGCTCAGACGGATTGCAGTCCGCTGAGGCCCCTCCTTAGTGACTTTGGTCAGGAATAGAATTTTATATTTTTCTTTCACTATGTAGCTAGAGCAATATTGCTACAAGCAGTGAGTGTAAAGTTTCTGCAACAGGCTTTACAAGCCTAAAGAACCACAAATAGTAATGTTTGGTCATATTATGCTGCTTGTTTTTACTGTCAACTGTTGCATTGAATTCTGAGAAGTCCCTCATTCCCATTATTGTTAAGGGGCATCATTTTTTTCAGTGGACCTTGTTAAATTGCCGTTGATAACAGAGAAAGAGTCAATTAGAGACATGTTTATTAGATTTCAAAGAGGCAGTGCATTTTCAATCTAATTCCAATCAGTTCATTCCAAAAATGTCTTGTAACGGTTGCTAAATTGGGCCATGAGTCCTGCTGTCCTAGAAGAAAATCCACTGACATTCTCTTCAAACTTCACTAGAATTCTTGTAACATGTGGGAAAGCCACTACTTAGAATGCTGTTGTACTCTACTACAATGCTTGGAGATGCCCTTCTTTCGCACATCTTTGACATCCTCTTAAAGGTTTGTCTAGAACCTGGACCTCATGGCGATGGAAGGCACACCTTATTGTCTTGGCGCTTGAATTGATGCTCACCCCTAAGGGATGAAGCACTTGACATGTCATCTTTGTTTATCAAGACAAACTGCTTAATTTTGGCATTTACTTAGAATTTAGAAACTTCTTCACAATGTCTCTCTATAGCTTTGGTGTAATTTTTAAGTTTACTGTCCTCTGAAGCCCATATAACCTTTTTACACCCTTCTCTTTCTGATTTGGTTTGTTCTTTTTTTGGGTAATGTCAGGTTGATATATGGGAAGAGAGAAAAGTATTTGGATCCAGGGGTCAGAATCTTAAAGATGAAGTGTTGGGCAAGAGTCCTGCTCCTTCAGTAAGCAACGGGAAGAGCTCAAATCCTATCAAAGTTGTGAAGAAGGATGCTCACTCAGTAAGGATTGTGAGTATCAGATTAAACTCTTCTGTTCAAAAATCACGCTGGGTTTATTATCATGGTTATGTACAGGTAATCTGAATGTTTTGTTAATTTCAACATCAGAAAATGGCTGTTGGCTGTACTCCAGAAAAAATTGTAACAGCATTCCAACTAGTTCATGATGAAAATGTGAATGAGGAAGATGCTTTGAACAAGTGTAAACATTCTGTTTTTCGCGTTGGGGAAATGGAGAATGATATTGAAAACCGTTCTTCCCAAGGTAAAAGAGTAATTGGCTGTTGGAATGTTGTAAAGTGAAAAATATGTTAAATCTTTTCTGTCTCTTAAATTGATGTTGCATATACATTTTGTGTCATTGTTTAGTTATAGTGGAGATCGCTTGCATTCTTGGCACTAGATCATTGTTGCTGTAAGGAGTATCTGCTATGTATGCCAAGTATATGACTATTCATGCTTTGATAGAACTTATGGTTAAAATATGATTTAGCACCGAAGAGTGTGACCTAATGGTCAATGAAGTGGAGAATTACCCAGTCTTAAGTTCAAATCCTAGCAAAGGAATAAACTCTAGATGATTTTTTCCCATGTGCCTAAGCCTTGGTAGGCAAAATTACTCGGTACTTGTGTTTGTGGGAGCCTTGTGGGAGCCTGGGAGGTAGTGGGTAATTGGTGCAATAGTTGAGTTACCTGCAAGCTGGCCCGGACACCACCATCATTAAAAAAGTTGATTTATCTTCCAAAAATCTGGTCTCTTTATGAGTGATTTAGGAGCACTTGCCTAGAAGTTCATAACCAACAACTTTTTGCTCTTTGAAGTAATCAATACCTTTGATCAACTGCTGCAAGTTGTTATCTACCTTTCGGAGAATCACATTGCTAATTTTGGTTAGGTAGGAACACAGAGTCATCTCCCTTAAGCTAGCATGTAGCAAGTGAATGAGACATCATAAGATCTGAGAAAGTTGTATCTTGAGCACTTCCACATTATAAATATGAAAATTGTGTTTCTCGAGTGCACATACCTTTGTATAATGAGTTTTTTTCAGCAAGTGACAACATGGAACTTTTAATCTACACTATTTATTATTAGGTTGTTAATATTTGGACAAGCGGGGGTTGCTCGGATGGTAAGCACCCTCTACTTCCAACCTTGAGTTTGTGAGTTCGAGTCACCAAGGGAGCAAAAAGGTCGGAGCACCTAGGGAGGGGTAAAAGAATAAAAAGGTTGTTAATATTTAAGTATAGATTAACTGATTAATCAGCTTTTTTTTTTTTTGATAACCGAGAAATCCGTCTGTGACCCGCCCTTTGGACCAATCTGAACATGTAACCTATCAAAAACGTTCTCCCTCTTTAGTGATAGGTAGAATTTGTTTCATTGAAAAAGGAACTCCTAGGAAGTAAAAGTGATACAATCAAACCTCTATAACAACGTCATTTTATCCGGATATTTTTTGGTTGTTAAAGCGAAATGTAGTTACAGAGAACATATAATATAACATTACGTGAAAATTGGTTCCAAAAAAAAAACTTGGCCACTATTGTGAAATATTGTTATGGAGGATGATGGTTATATAGGAGAATATTCTTGCTAGCATGATAAACTTTAACGTAACCCTATAAGATATCAACTCATGATTCAAGGTCATCAAGATAGATGAATGCATCAGCCTCAGGGATTTGATTCAAAGATTAGTGTGAGATGTGAGGCATGCACATTTCACGAGTTAAAATCCTGCTGGTAAACCAAACTTGGTGTATAAGTGGAGTAAGGTAGAAGAATGAACTCATCATTATTCGAGATTTGAAACTGAAAATAAATAAATTCCTTGATTATAAAAAGTAAAGGATTAGGAGAGGCACCAAAGACCATTATCTTTCCAAGAGATGATCTTCAGTGGGTTTGCTTTACCCTTTCATTGTCATCTATTCTACCGTTGGAGCACAGCTGCATGTATGAAATTGTCCAGTACTCCCCAAGGGAGTGGCCTAATGGTCAATGAAGTGGCCTGAGATCTATGAGATCTCAGGTTCATATCCCAGTAGAGACAAAAAACACTAGGTAATTTCTTCCCATCTGACCTAGTCTTGGTGGACAAAGGTACCTGGTATCTTTTCCTGGTGAGAGGTGATAGGTATCCCAACAAAGCTAAATTGCCGAATGGTTAAAGGATTGGAATTTGGAGAACTATGACAGTCTAGAAAAAGAAGTCAAAATTAGTGGCTCAAGTTTTACAGATAGATAAGATACAATAACTGAGAAATCTTACTGATGATGAATTGGTTAAACGAACAATTTTTAAAATGTGTGTTTGAACAGATGGCAAAATATGAAGAAATAGTATGGAGACATAGGTTCAGAGTTGTTAGCAAAAAAAAATTATTAACTATAGCTGGATTTAAAGGTGGACTATAGTGTTGCGAATAAACAAAAGTGGGTTGGCTTTGTAAGATTTATAGATGAATTTGAAGATGCCTCAAGAGTTTAAGGCCACATGAAAGATTAGTCCTTGCTTTTGTTTATACTCGCATGGCGTAATCATAAACTCCATTGCTGCAGTATTTTCTCTTTCTTGCTATTACATATTGCTATTTTTGAACTAGTAGTTTTTCTTGAACTAAGTACTTGTTCCTTTTAAAACTTTTGATATTGTGTTTTCTGCTGACTCTTGCTCAGGAAATCTCCAGGGTTCTGAATTGATGGATAAATTGCTAGAACAGGAAAATATACTTCAACAATGCATCAGCCACTTTGAGAATGCTGAATCATTGAGAATTACCTTGATTTCTCTGCTGAAAGATGCACTTCAAGATCAAGTACAGTTTTTCATTTCCATCCCCCTCCCCTCCCTCCCAAAAAAAAAAAAAGTAAGAAAAAGAATCTAACACTCTCCCCCGTACCTGCTATCACCAGGATTAATCTTAATTCTTTTGAGACCTTCTATTGTTTACCTTATATTTGATACTGTCTATATAGCAGAGAAGAATTATGCAAAATTTGCATGACTGTTTCACATCCTCCTATTGGTCACTAACAATGTTCAGTGCCTTTATTTTCCTATTTTCGCATTTCCATCTTAACACTCATGTCAACCCAAACGATTATTGCTTTTTCAGGAATCTAAGCTAGAGCTTTTACGCAGTGGGATGCAGGTACACTCAATCCCAATCTTTTATTGCACATATCTCCTTATATTTTATCTTCTTAGACTCCACCTGTGGGATTACACTTGGTATGCTGTTGTATCTCCTTATATTTTATCCACTCACGAGAAAAAGGGAACAGAAAAATCATGAAGAGGTTCGCAAAAACCCCACAGGTGCATGGAGAATTGATGTGTGTGGATCCCTCTTTGCATTTACTGAATTAATTGCATGATCAGTTGCTGTAATTATTGAACATTTAGTATACTTAAGTGTTGAGCAAATTGGTTTGTTTGTTTCGAGTTGAAGAACAGACAGATATAAAGCAGTTTTTGGACTCACCAATGATGAAATCTATGAAATTTTTGAGGAAAGTTAAGTTTGAGAAGAGGGAAGATGCGGTGACTTGTTTATTATTCTTTGCTACCAGCCAAATGGATGTATTGTACGTTTTAGATTCTTATTTAGTGTCCATGGTTTTCCTCTAGATATTATAGGTTTCCCAATTCTTATTTGCATATTGGAATTCTCTGATTTTCTAGAAGATATGAAGCTGATTGATATTAACTTGGAAGGGGGAACCTACACATGGTTTAAAGGGGATAACCACCTTGCAGCATCAGGGTATGTGCGTCCCATGGCTCGGTCTAGTGGTAAGACAGCAGTGTGTGATGCATGGTTTAGGCTTACATCACGGGTTTGAACCCTGCCTCTGACAGGAACTTGGTGTTTAAGTAGAGAAAAGTGGAGGGGCTGGACCATTTTCCACCGGATTTCGGACTGTGTGCGATTGACCCTTGGGGTTTTCTCGGTTATCAAAAAAATTTAAAGAATGTCTTGATGAGAGGACTAAGATTCCTCCAACCTTGTTTTGGAACACTTACCAGCATGTCCCTTTAATGTTGTAACTCAAAATTTCCGCCTTTGGTGTTCTGCCATCTCCTGTATAGTTCTTGGTCAAATAAAGGGGTTGAAGATTTTGTTCTTTCCCAAGTATTTCCCCCCTTTAATTTAGGTCCCCATTTATGCTTTAAAAAGTTCGTATGTCCCCCTAAGAATAGTGACAAGAGCAGCAACAGCAGCATACAGCGGCAGATTTTTCTCAACGGAAGAATGGAATCTGTAACCAAGCATGCAATTGTGATTAGAATCATGGGTCGTACCGGATCCAGGGGGCAGGTGACTCAGGTAAGAGTCAAGTTTCTTGACGACCAGAACAGGTTTATCATGAGAAATGTCAAGGGACCAGTCATAGAGGGTGATATTCTCACACTGTTGGGAGTCTGAGAGGGGGGCCAGGGGATTCACCGAGTCCATAGTTTAGATTGCCATATTGAAAAAAAAAGAAGAGTGCCGAGAGGAATCAAAAGCAATGCCCTGTTCTGATGCCTGTCATAACCGGTGTTTATTCTGTCCACTACCTCATAAATATCATCAGATAAAACAATCATGTTTGTAGAGGTGAAAATCTGTTAAATTAAATTGCGAAAATTACACCGGGTATGTTGTTTTAGAGGGTAAGGTCTGCGTACACACCACCCTCCCTAGAACCTACTTGTGGGGTTACACTGGGTATGTTGTTTAGCCTGCTCAATGCTTAATGACACATCAGGTTGATTCACTCAACCTATTATCATTGTATGTTCGAAGCTTCAGTAGTTGCATATGCCCAAATGCTAGCATGGGCATAGCAGACCAGGCCGATTCTCTTGAACTATTTTCATTGAATGTGGCCTGTTCATGCTAATGACATGCTTTTGAATGCTTGGCATTGGTGTTGAGCTGCTTTGGTGTGCATGCACTCTTAGGAGTCGTTTGGTGTGAGGTATAAGATATAATAATTCCAGGATTAAATGTAGGATTATTTTATCCCATGTTTGGTTGGAGGTATTAGGTAGTCTTTGAATTATTTATCCCACCATTTTTGCCGTAGTGATGGGATAAGTTATCTCATATAACTTATTCCGGGATAACTTATCCTGGGATTAATTATCTCGGGATAACTTGTTCCCAACCAAATAACCCCTTGGTCTTTTGTGGAATTCCAATAAACCACAGCATGATTGTGTATCATTTTCTTCCACATTTGATAGGGGCATGTCTCTCTTCCTTTATGTGTAAGCTGCACGCATTTGAGTTCTCAAGTTTGAAGTTGTTGGGTTTCTCAAGAACACCAGAGATGCACAACATGTGGGCCTTGTCTAACGAGCAACACCTTTTGATTCTTAATCGACATAGGTTTCAGTCAGCCAGTTTGATTTGTAGTAGTCTTAAGACTGCCATATCTCCATTTTCACCCTGAATTTTAATCATTGGATAGCTTTTATAAATGAGAACTGTTTATATGCGTCACTTTGTTCCTTGATTCTTAATAGATATTTTTCTCTGGTGTCTGTAAAAATGTAATCATTGGATAGCTGGTTGACATGCAGGTTGCGTGTGGTCAGATTGAACTAGTAAAAAATGCAAGGAAGAGGCTGACATCTCCCAGTGTTGCTGCTCCACCAGTGAATACTGGTATCCTTCCAATTGAAGTCACCAGAACAACTGAACCAACCCCGCCTTCAGTGCAATTAATCAACATACCTCCTCTGCCTCCACATCCCAATCCTGTGACTTCTTTCACAAATTCCAAAACTAATGAAGAGGAAAGCAAAAGGTCGGCGGCAGCAGCTGTTGCTGCAAAACTGGCTGCTTCAACATCTTCTGCTCAAATGTTAACCTCTGTTCTTTCATCACTTGTTGCTGAAGAAGCTGCATCACTGAGCAGTGGATTGAAATCAACTGGCTTCACTTCTAGCTTGCCTTTTGCATCCCCAGAGAAACGGCTCAAGTTAGATAAGCCAATGACTTTTTCTGATATGAACAGTTCTGAAAGGGGTAGCTCCACTTACTTTACTTCATCACAACAATTGATTACTAGCATTCCTCTTGCCCCATCCTCAGGCATGCAATCTGTGTCCCAGCCAAACCAGATGCAATCTCCGTTTCCACCTCCTCCCCCTCCCCCTCCATCATTACATCCAGCAAATTCCCCTTCAAGTCAGTTGGTTCAATCTACAGCTATGATGATGGGGGTGATGCCATATGGATATAGTGCTGGCCTTCAACAACCTCTGTCTTCTCAAATTGCAATGGGACTGAGGCCTCCTCCACCACCACCCCAGCAAGCACAGCAGCAGCAGCAACTGCAGACTCAGCAGCAGCCTGCCAACGGTGGATTTTACCGTCCTCCTGGTATTGGATTCTATGGACAGGCCCATCAGCAGACGGCGCCAGCAGCACCGCGGCAGTAGATCCCTTTGGAATAGGGAGTGCATGTTACATTGTACATTAATAGTAAAAGTAGACTAGATCTAGTTACTGTTTTCGGCATCTTTTCATACTCTATTTGCACCCGACATCCGCTGGCAATACCCACCCCCTTGTTATCGCCAAGGTACCCTCTTTTGATTTCATGTCGGGCGCTTTGCATCCATTTAAGCGTACCTGTAACCTTATGTAGGTGCTGTAAAATTAACTGTAGATTGGGCCATGTACTTAATATCTTCAAAACTAGGAGCTGAAAGAAGCTACTAGGTGAAATGTTAACCTGTTTCGCGGTGTGGGCTCTCGTCTATTAGTTGCTTGAAATCATGCTTTTTTAATCTCTGTATTTCATGGATATATATTCCTAAATACGTCTGCAAGCCAAACCATAACCACATTAATTCATGATTTTCTCTGTTTTTTCAATGTGTACATGAATTTGAGAGTATGTTTTACTGATAAGCAATTTTTGGCCCAAAATCTTTTATAATCATTCGAAATGACGTATGAACCATACTCATATCCACACCACCTTTTATTTTTAACAATTTAGGAGCCGCAACACAAGATTTTCTTAATTTTTCAACAAAAAATATCCGCCAGTAACATGAAGAAACAGTTATGTGCCTGAGCAATCAAGTGATGAATCGATTCAACTTTAATAACACAAACAAATAAAATGTATGTATTATCAGACCCCCGAAAAAAGCTGAACGAAAGCAATAATAGGTTACATGGAGAAATAGAAAACAACATATTTGTTTCATAACCACCTCTTTTAACATAAACAAGCTTTTACTCCGAGTCAGAATTTGAACTCTGCCTCACACTCTTGTTCGACTGAGCTTTGGATTTTGATAAAAATTTTGATGATTCACCCTCATAGATGATAACATCAGCTTTAGCTAACCTCTCTTCAAGTTCCTCCGTGCTAAACTCATCGGTACCCCCAAGCTCATCAAATCCAACCTGTAATAATAGCCAAATCATGGATGACAGAGTGCAAATAGTGGGAAAATTAATTGTTAACTGGACAGACATACCAGGTAGTTATCAACTTTAGCATTTTTGATGAGGGCAAGGGTTGGAAGAACAACAATTCTGAGCTTCTCAGCCAAGTATGGGGCTTTCTCAGCATTAATTCTCACAAAACGTGTCTCTATATGCTGTTTTGCCAGTATGCTCAAATGCTTGTCCATAACCTGCATTGCAATGGTATCAGGGATGCAACAGGCTTTTAGTTGAATTGGAGGAAACTAGATTTACCTTGCAAGGCCAATTTTCGCGGTAGAAATGGCAAACAACGCGATCACTAGCCTTAACAACAGAGAAAAAGTCCTTTTCAGCTTGGATCTCGGAGTATTCTCCATGTCCAAGAGATATCCAACGATTCCGTTTTTCAGCCATTTTCTTCATCTGTTGCAATCTACGTTCTCTCAACACCTCCAAATCATCAAGATCTAACCGATCTAAAGCATGAATCTCTTCATCAAGCTTGTCCTCCACCGCTTTTGCCACCGTCAACACTTGCTTCGCCACTATCTGCAATTCAAAAAATCCTAAATAAAAAATTATTTACATCAAATTTGCCACGCTCCATTGTTAAATAAATAATACCTCTTGAACCGCATTCTCCATGTCTGTTTTTTGGGGAAAATGAAGCTTAATCTATTTGTTCTTTCTTCAAATTGAAATGGATGTGATGTTCCTCTTTGTTTGTCCAGCACAGCCCTTGCCCTTATAATCCACCGGTTGCCCCGGCCCGTTTAACCTTGTGAGTTTCTTTAATAAAATCACCACTAATTTATATTATTAGCTTCTTTTTGCCAAAATTCAAAATCTATTATTAAGTCCTGAAAACTATTTAAAAATAATAATTTGATTTCTTATACAAATCTTACCAAATGACAAATCATAATTTAGAAACAAGATATCAAATGGAGTACTATCTAAGGCACCACATTGAGAGTTTTTATTTTTCATCAGATTTTTGATATATGTATGGAAGTCAGAGAGATCCCATTCAAAGAAAGCTGCTTTTATATACCCAAGTTTTTGATCCACGTATTCTGCACCTAACTTGAAGCGTTTTGTTATGTGGTATTCTAATAAATCATCTTTAGTGTATAAATAAATAAATAAATTATGAAGGTGTGAAACAAAATAAATTTTATAAACTACAATGGAGAACTCTTGTTACATGCCAAAATGCATGCAAGAACAAGCAAAACAGTAGAATAAGACATTTGAATAGATAGGTCCATCCATGTCCATGGTGTTGGTTTGTCAAGGTGAAGTTCAACAGTAAGAAATATTTACTCTTCCGGATCCACATTCTTATTTTCTGTCTCAATCTTCACACAATTTCCAGCACCTTGGTTAAGCAGTCCCTTCTTATAAAGTGAGTCCAATTCATGGAAATAGGGGCACGATCTGTAGTTTTTTGGACGCGTCTTACCACTGTCAATTGTCCTTTTATAGTACTTGTTAATGTTCTCCCATTTTTCTTTACACTTTTTTGCTGTCCGAATGTAACCCATCTTACCCAATCCATCCGCTACCTCTTCCCACACGGATCCTTTAGCTCCTTTAAGAAACTTGTGATCTAAACAAGTACGAACTGATACAAGGGCTTGTACTTCAGATTTTGGCCATCTCCTATTACATGGATCGGACGATCTAATATCACCACCATGAACTTCATCTTTAACTACACTTGTTACTTGTGGAATTTGGAAATCTTCACCTAACAGATTCTCAAGGAAAGCAATAAGACCCAAGTTTCTAGATGTCTCTTCAGCTCTCAACTCCACATCCCGCTTTGCCCTTTCTACCTCTTGCTGCTTCCAAGCTTCTTCCCGAATTATTCTCTCCTCTTCCTTCTTCTCTAGCATCTCTATTAATTGTTTGTGCATCTGCTCTTGCTTCTCCATCAACTTCTTTACCATGTCTTCAAGACTTAATTTAAAACTCTTCCGTGGTGTTCCCCTCTTTCTCTTCCTATTTAAATGTTCTTCACTGTCATCTGAAGATGAGCTGCATCAAGGTAAATGCCACTTGTATCAGGTTTCTCACAAACTAATAGAAGAAAGTTATTGCTAGGGAAGTTCACATACTATTGCAAATTCATTCATATCTTCAGAATCTCGTTGGAGAAACCAATCAATCTTTCCTAGAAAATCACTTTTGTTATTCAAATAAATCATTGTCATGCAATTATATCTGGATTACAAAAAGTTGCATTATCCATCAGAACTATTTTGGAGTATGTTGCTGGCATGAAATATTAGACCTTGGCAGTAAGTTTGAAGCACAGGCTAGTCGCTTGCTTTCCCCTTATATGATATGAACCACAACAACATACCCAATGTAGTCCTTCTAGGAAGGGTAGAGTGTACGTAGACTTCACCCAACACCACACAAATAGAGATAGACCCTCAGCTATGACATCAACCAACAATCTACTAATTGATGTAGATTTGATACCCTTAAAATGACTTCTAAGGTGTAACAATGTAAAGCATTTCTAATATCAAAAAGGTTTTGAACTTATTCTAAAGTAAGTTTCAAAAAGCTTTATTTATTTATTTGACAAAACTTAAATTTAAAGTTTACTGGTAATGACATCGAGTACTTTATGTGACAACAGTAAGTACTAATTAGCAACAAAAACAATTGGAAATTAGAAAGTTAATATAATATAAAAAATAATGCAATTACGAATAATATTTGCTCAAAATGAATACTAGGAGTAGTATTTATTTAAAGAGCTAAATGAAGACCTTTGCTCACATAATCTAATCCCATAGATATCAAACAGCATAATAAGGCATGGCGCTCTTATTAATTAATAATACAGAAGATTACCTAAATTCAGCCTCCAAAATACGAGATTGCGAGATCAAATTCAAGCAATCAGCATCTAACTCCGACTTCATTTGCTGAACTGCCGAAATCTCCGCCTCCGAGCACCTAGCGACGCCATTCTCGTCCAACGAATTAACAAATCCACACTCCATGGGCAACACCGTAGACGCATTTTGAGCAGAAAACCGACTCAAAAACCCTAAATCACTAGTGCAAGTCATCAAAGCTTCGTCAATATCACAGTTGCCGTCCACCATATCGACATAGTTTCGTCCGTTTCCAAACCGCACCGGTCGGAGTTTACGGACAGGGGAAACCGGAAGGCGGTGGATTTCCGTCGGAGTAATAACGGCAGATGGATTCTCGTAAACGACGTTAGTAGATTCAGGGAAAGGAGCAAGGTTATCAGCGAAAGAAGCGATGTCGTTTGATGGATGGCCGTCGCCGTCGATGAGGGGTTCCATTGTAGAGGTTAAAAAAAGAAAGAATATAAAGCGGCGGCGGAAGGGAAATGGAGGACTGGTAAAAGCAAAGTAAAATGGGGTAAAAGGGAAAAGAATCACCGAATTAACAATTTTTTTTTATTTTATAAAAGTTTGATCTTAGGCCGTGCCACATGATTTGCCTATCTCCAATTTCAACCGTATTGTTATATAATTAGTTACTACTAATCTTTTTATAATGATATAATTAACATCACATGCATAATTAATTTTTATGAAAAAAATGTTAATTTTAGAATATGACTGACTGACTGTAATGGATACAAACACAATTAATATATCTTTACAAATACTAAATATGAATAAATTCATCCATTGCCAAAATTTTCAAAAGCTGAAACATTCAATCCTATCCTATCTACTAAACTCTAGATATTCCAGCACAACTCAAAAGTACAACAAGCACAGTTTCTCTCTTTCAATCGTGTAATTTTTCGCAAATAAAAGGCAATACAATACGTATAAGTGATTACAGGTAAACTGGCATTATGTCAACACATTCCTCTGCTACTTTTCTTGAGTGGCCATGAGTTGAGACCTTACTTCTAATCATTTGTCACCGAACTTAACATTATTAAAAGACATATGTTCACCTCTGTATGGACTTGTAAAGTACCACTGTCACGTATTTGGACAGGAATCGATTAGTTGAACCGAGTGCTACCACAGATGGGGTACTCTTTCCCTTCTGCATGTACAGGTGGTTAAGTACCACATGTTGAGGTCTTGATAAAGGATGTGGAATTTCCATGGGAGATGATGGAACGTTAAGCAAAGTCATTTGTAGATGAGATGGAACTAAAGGTGGCTCCTTGGCGTAGTCCTCTGCTCCAAGTTGCAAGTTACTGTAGCTGGAATCTGGGGAAAGAGGAGGTTCAAAACCAGAAATGCTTTCGATATCTTCTGGTACATAATCCTGCATCATGTATCAAACAGCACAAATTTTTGTCAATTTAGTTTTTAATCAACTTGTGACTTTTCAAAGCAAATGGCACCAGGAAATGGAAGACTTAATGCTGTGATCATTTAAGAATATAGTCCAATGAAAGTTTGGGTACCGCAAATGAAAACAGAAAGTACTTTCAGACTAAGCCGTCTATGCTGATATGGTCATACACTACGAATAAATGCAACACTTTTTTACCTTGCACAATCATCTAATCTGCTTAGATAAGCAGTTAAGCAACTGAGATAGAGACAAAGAAGACTTGACATTTTTCTATATTCATGTTATTTCACAAATTTCAAGAATTCAATTGTCTCACTTAATCATATTTAAATTTGACGTGAAATTTTCTATATCAAACTAACTTTTCACCTATTACTTTCATTACTTCTTCTCTGCTACATTAAAGCACGTTTATAAAGTATACACATCAAATTTAGTATCTTAAGTTTTGTAGCATTTCTTTTCTGCGACCATTTTGAGTAGCAATAGGTTTGGGGATGGGAAGCAGGTGCTAAAGTAGGATGCATATGAGACATTCATAAGCCAAGTTTCAAGCAGCAGCAACACTGTATTTGCTTATTCCTCTATAATTGGTACAACAGCAACTACATATTATCAATGACAAAATAGTAGTTATGGTGGCTATATGTATATGTCCACTCAATTTGAGTCAGTTCCATTCCAATACTCAAGATAAGAGTTATATAAAACTAGAGGTTCTCTAAATTATGCTTTTTAAAAAAAAAATAGAACTGGGGGTTCTCTAAATCTTAGTCTAATCCATCTAGTGACATAGAAATCTTTAAAAGGGACTCCTAGTAAATTAATGGGTCAAATGTAAGTGTATAAACACAACTAAACCTAAATCTCAAGTGTTTCGTATCACCTATATGGATCTTTTGCTTTCGTTGTTTTCTTCTTAAGAAAGGTAATGATTTTATATACATGTCAACACAAATATAGTGCCAAAATTACAAACAGACTCAGTTACATTAAAATAGGAAGCTGAGAAAATATGAAATCCTATCCACTGAGTTGACTACTTCTAGTCTACACCAAAAGCCCAAAAAAGACAGGCATATATGTTTTTTTTTAATCGTATTTGCTTTTAAGGCATCTTTGGATCTTTTGTTTTCACCTTGTTCAACTATTTGCCAAGTCCTCATGAGTTTCAAGAAACCTTCACCCAATTTTTTTTGGTCAGTGATTTGCTTTGACAAGACAAAAACATCTCCAGGTATTTCATCTCAAGGGCTCTAACAATTCAGAGTTTGTGATGCATTGACACCATATATAACGACATTTTTTTTAAGGCTAAGACTGAGAAAAAAGGCTAGATTCAGTATATCCACCTTTTGGACCAAAACACTTTACAATCTATATCCATGCCATTTTTGAACAGGACATGGATCCATATGCTGACACTTCTTGTTTCCATGATGAGAATATCACAGAGAAAAAAAAGCCCAGGCTGGAGAGATTTCCATAGTTGTAACTCAACTCCCTTACAGTGTTCACTGTTCACAAGCCAAAACTTCATTTCGGAAACTAATATCTTACAGTTGCATAACAAATAAAGATTATTCTCTTCTTGGTTTGACAAGGTAGTTAATCTGACTCATATTTATCTTCACATTGACAAATAAAGCGAGGTCGTGTACAGACAATCTCAAAGGCCCACAATAAGTACTTAAATTTTGATATTTTTTGTGTATAAGCTACTTCCCTATTGGACGTCCAGTTTCTATTTTTGCGTTGATCCTGTAATAGAAAGATACAATAGAAACTAGGCCTGGAATTCAATAGAATTTTTGAGAGAAAATGGACTGAGATAGTATTGAGATGACAAATGTACCTTCACGTCCAAAATATTGTAAGTATTCCCTGCTTCATCCTGAACGCATGGCAAGTCAGGGGAACACCTCCATTGTCCATCAACTATAAACCTATACTGGTAAACTCCAGAAGGAAGCACCTTCAAAATGGTGAAATCTTTCCCAGATCTTTGCAAAAGGTTCCTGAGAAATAGAGTTTTAATTTTTCCGAGTCAACTTGCAATCTTAAAGCTCAAAAAGTTGAGAACTGTCTTTTTCAATGTAAAACGTGGATGAATAAAATCAAGCATAAAAAACCTTGATTTCCAATTATCCCATGATCCCTCCACGGCAATTTCTTTGCCATCATAGGTCCATGATATCAGTGTGGGAACTCCTTGCTCATCATTCAAGTCTTCGTACCCTGAGGTGTTTTGCATCCATGAAGGGTTTGAGATGTGCAACTCCTCGGGTCTTTGTAAAGGGACTACTGGTATCTGAGACAAAACATTTCAAAACAAACAAATTCACATATTCCCTCTCAAAAGAGAACCCCCCGGCCTATAAGAAGATCAACATCCAGGACCAAGTTCTGATAAGAAATAAACACAACATACATAGATGTAACCTTTCTTGCTAGATAACTTAAAATGCTCATTAGTGCTTAATAAGAATTCCCTAAAGCCAATTTCCCCCCATCTATATTTTTCAATCATCCTCCAATATATACAAAAGGTAGCACTTGCCAATTTTCAGACAATCTGAATATTGCATTATGTGAGGAAACAATCATTAAAGTTTATTTTATTATGACCGTGTGTCCAAGACCTCGACTAATTCCACCTCCCACCAACAACAAGTATAACTCTGTCCACCAAGGTTAGAACAGTTGAGAAGAATCATTAAAGTTTATTAACTGATCACAAAACAAATTTGTTCAAAGTAACAACCTTTCTTCAGATTTATCCATTAATTTCAAAGTAAATATCTCTCCAGCCTAAATCTACATCAAATCCTCCAAAAGATCAAATCTTTACATCCAAACGAGCAACCCAATACTACAATTAACCAAAAAAAGACACCCCTTCATTTATTTTTTTGTCAAGAACTGACCTGAGGTTTAAATATCAATGGAGAATGAGAAGCCCTAGGACTTGAAGGTGGAGATTGACCCATGAATTCACCATCTCTAGCATCCATAGTTTCTTGCACCCCAACACCAGATTGATCAATTTCTTCTCTTCCATTAACATTCCCCATTAAAGTTTGTATTTTTTTAAACAAAACCCAGAAATGAATCTACAAAAAAAGTGATTCCTTTATGTGTAACTATATAAACACGGTTTACCCACAACTTTTTTATGAAATCACAATTAACTTTGACATTAATAACGTTTATGGTAAAAAAGAAGAAGAAGAAGAATTATGTTTATGGAGAATTGAAGGAAAGAAGAATTGGATTTCTGGTTCCATTTAGATTTTAGATTAGATTGAGTGAAGTGAGGAACACACCAGAAAATAATAATAATAATAATAATTTCAAGAAAGGTGAAAATTGATACTTAGTGCAATCCAACGACATTGGAACTATGTTTTTTTCTTTTTTACTTCTTTGGTGTGTTCCACTGCATTCAAGCCCAACTATTTTAGATTTACATTTCGTTCCAACTTTGAAACTATGTTAGTTTTGGTATTTTGCACAATATCCTATAATAACTAATTATATTATATTCTTTCTGTTTTGATATATTTGTTTGATTTTAATTTGACTTAATTTAAAAAACTAAAATTAAAAGTTGCTACAAAAAAAGGAATTAATTAAAAAAGAAAAGTAAGGCAAACATACTGAAATGAGTAAGTAATTGTTATTACTATTCCATCGATCTCAATTCACAATTCAACATTTGACTTTTGAAATTCGTATGGATAATGAAAGAAGTTTAAAGTTAAAAAAAATTTAAATTACAAAAATGTGCCTATTTCTTTTTTGAAAATCGATTAAAAAATGTGTGTCATATATGAAAGTAATTTTTTCCCCTTGATGTATACATATATTATAGTTAAAAACCAAAGAAATTATGTCACCTTAATATTTTAATGAATGAATAAGTACTACATCAACTTATTTTAAAATTTTATCATAATGAAAAAGAAAAGAGTAGTTTATTTTAAAGAATAATGTTATAACTACTACTCCGTAATAATTAGTCTTAAATACGTCAATTATAAAAATTTCAATTTATTTAGGGGTAGAAAGAGTAGTAACAGAGTGGTGGCCCAATGATGTATTGGTTTCATGGGGCTGGGTCCAGTGGGCCTTAAAACTCATTGAGTCACATCATTTGTGAAATTCCTTTTTTCTTTTCTTTTCTACTTTTTGTGAAATTCTTCATTTCTTGGATTAAAAAAACATCTACTATAATAGACTTTTCCATTACTCAAAGGTAACTTCAATCACTTATTTTTAAGTTTCAATGATGATTTCATGAATAATGTGAAGTGGCTTTATACAATATTGAAAGCTTTTTGCCAATTGAGATTAAGATATTCAAAAGTGAAAATCTATAATAGTCTCATGGGAAATAGTTAGATAAATATTAAGTGTGTATTTCAATTGATATGTAGAATTTGAGCGGAAAAAAAAACTGGCTTTTCGTGAACCCAACGCAATAGTTTAGATTCTCCATTGATCACTTGTAAGGTGATCATAAGTAATACTCCCCTATCTCAATTTATGTGGCACTTTTCATTTTACAAGAGTCAAACAGTTTAAATTTGATCGAAAATTTACGCATGGAGTCTTTAATTTTTTGAAATGAAATTTATATATTTGTAAACTTCGTAAAAAGTACTAGAAGTTACAATAATTGATAATTCAAAATGTTTAAAAGATCTATGAAAAACTTACGGTTAAAGATAGAATCTCGAAATCCGAAAAACGCCAATGGGACGGAAGGTGTAATAAACATTAACTATAATAACTTGATAAAAATGATAACTAATTAACGTGTTATTATAGGTCAAATAATACTGATATGTGAAAATGTTTTTTAACTGTTTGTTTATAATAACTTAAATCCAAATAATTTTCCCTTTAAAATTGTGGGTACGTGACTACTTTTTCTTTACAGAAAATGTGAGTTATTTTGCAGTTTGAGAAGAAGATAACTAAATAAGTAAATGATTTTTTAGAAGAAAAAGGAAATGGAACAGAACCCTTGATGGTTATAGCTATGGGTGGCCGCAAGTGAGTGGTAAATATCCTTTCGTACTTAATTAGAAATCTCACATTTAAATCGTGTAGAGAACAATTTATCCCTTACTTTTCAACGTGAATACAAATTAGTCAACACTTAAAGCGAATATCGAATAGCATGAAAATAAAAATAAATAAAAAGTGTATATGGGTGGTTGTAAGTCTCTATCAAAAATTGAGTGCTTTTGGGGTAATGAAAATGGCATAGACATTTGGAAGTGTCATTTTTTCTAATAAAAGGGGCCCAGAAAGCAAAAATAAGTTTGGTTTTACCACGAAATAACTTGTACTAATCACTTTTTTTTACATTCAATTGAAATACAGTTAATGTTATGAAAATTTAAATTTCTCGCATATCATAAACACAATAACAACACACTTAATTAGAAGCTACACAACAATTGTACATTGATAAAATTTTAACATCACGAGTGCACAACTCAATGTGTGTGACTAAAGCGCCATCTCAAGAAATTGTGCCATCCCTTCTCTTCTTCTCTTATCGCGGATTATACTCGTGAACTAGCTTTTAGGGGTCAAGTAAATTGTCGGAGTCGTATAAATGCGAACGCCAATATTGGACGATGTTAGTGTGAATGTTTTCCTTTTTGTAAAAGAATGACGATGACAAAGTGAGTAGTCCTTTGGGAGATGAAGAATTTGAATATGGCATAGATTTGGATCATGAATATTAGCATGGAGATGAGAAGGGACATCTATTATGAACTCTCCACTTTCATTTGTTACATTTTTGGTCCATGATGATTTCCTTACCCGACCCGGCCCACTAGTTCCGCAAAACACCGCCACAGATGCACCTGATCATCATATTAATACAGTCAGACCTTTTTATAATAATCATTTTTTTCTTACATATATCATGTCATAGTATATCATGTTAAAATAACGGAACAAACGTACTATCGATGTTGTTATAGAAAAAGTAGAAATTAACCTGGAACTGGATGTGGTGTGTGACCACAAAGAAGAGTACCATGGAGGAAAACCGTAGAGAGTTTTTCTTCACCATAACCAGCTATCTTAGCCAATTCTTCTCTACTTGAAAGTTCTATTAATGGATTATTAATTGCCCAACTTATTGGCACAATTAATAATAAGGACAATAATATCACAATAATTTCTTGGATCATGATCTTTAATATATATGATATCCTTAATTTGTGTTTCTAAATATGATCAATTAATGCATGTATATATATGGAATGAAATGAAGAGACAAATTATATGGGAAAGGTAGCTACTATATATCTCAATTATATATAGATTCTTTTAATTTAATTTGCATATAAAAAAAATTGGAAGATTAACGGTAGGTTGGTAGCCTACTCTTATCAGCACCTACATACAGGCAGACAAGCAATATTAATTCTCTAGGGGGGCGACAAGCAATATTAATTCTCTAAGAGGGGCTTGTTTGTACGAGGGATAAAGGATAACTAATTTTGTGATTAATTTTATGATGAGTTTATTTTATATTTAATTTGGATAAAATCGTGGGATAATTAATCTCGTGTTAACTTATTCCCAATCAAACACATCCTAAGAGTTTAATAATAAAGGGAAAATTGTATATAATAGCAAATTATTAATTCAAATTAAATGCTATAAATATATTTTGATTTAATTGTACCACATAGCAAACTGTTGCTATTTCACCTCTCTCCTGGTGAATCTCGCTCGCCACTCTCGTTCTCTCCCTCGCGCCTCTCATTTTTTATACAAACGCAAGTGTATAAAGTGTGTTTGTGTTTGTATAAAGCGAGAGAAAATTGTATATATACATATATTTTTGTTCCCCTCTCCGAGATCTCGCTCGCCACTCTCCGAGATCTCGCTCTCTCACTTTATACAAAAAACCCAAATTGTATAAAATGCGTGAAAATTGTATATATACATATATTTTCGTTCTCCTCTCTCCCCTCTCCCAGATCTCGATCGCCACTCTCCCAGATCTCTCTCTCACTCGCCTCTCACTTTATACAAAACACAAATGTATAAAATGCGTGAAAATTGTATATATACATATATTTTCGTTCCCCTCTCTCCCCTATCCCAGATCTCGCTCGCCACTCTCACAGATCTCGCTCGCTCACTCGCCTCTCTCACCTTATACAATTGATCTTTTTGTATATGTATACCAAAACAGATTATACAACTGCTTTCTTTTGTATATGTATAGCGAAATATACATATTTATGTTTGCTATGGAGTGCAATTATGCAAACTTTGCTATAGGATATAAATATGAATTTTGTATTTGCTATATGTGAAAATTGCTCTTTAATAAATACCCATCGAAATTTTATACTACATATTTAGTTAGTTTTATCTATCATAACATGTCTTATGAATTATAACATGTAGATATTTTTTAAATGTTCTGGTAATATAGATTATTTTGATATATTAATGGTAATAGTTAATGTAATAGAAAAAAATCGAGATTTAGTGAAAGATATAAAGTCAAGCTCCACCATTAATTATAACTTTGGTCAACTATTTTATTGGGTATTGGAAGGCAAGAAAACAAATTACAAAACAGTTGTGACTGAACTTATTAGTTGAGCGAATCACATAAAATAAATAAAACCACAATGGGAATTTTGGTGGAATTGGTTTTGACCAACTACGTACGTACGTTATTTCTTTCTTTGTTGACCAAAATTTAGTTCAATAAATACCCCTAAAACCATTTACTATATATATAATGTATTCATTTTGGGAATTTTTTAGTGGGGTTGGTTTTGACCAACTACCTTATTTAATCTTTTCTTTTTAATTACTATTTCTTTTAGATTTTAGTTTGGGTTGTTAAAAGTAAGTTAAGTTTCTATCTATTCAATTAACTTCTCATTATGTATATATTTCAATTCTATTGTGTCAAAATTCTTCACTTATATAGAACAATTTCATAGGAATATGGACAACGATCTATTTTGAATATGCGAGTAATAAGATAATACGAATTAAGGGAACAAATATAGTTGAAGAACGAGATAGGAAGAAAATTAACTCATGGAGAAGTATTGATTGATAATCAAATCATTTACACAACACAAAAAGCGCGGACTTGTTTGAACCTAAAACTGTTAAATTGCTGAATCAGTACACTATCATAATTATGTTCAAACACCATTCATTCATTCTTGTTGTTGTTATGCCTATTTGAAAACAGGACATCCTTGTACTATAATCCCAGGAGCTGTTGGACAAGTTGCTAAGGGACAATGATCCAATTCTGTTCCCCACCATTTCAAGTTTTTCCCCTCGTTTTGCAACGCGAAAAACAGTAAAACACCCATAAAAGCTGTTCCAGCATCCAACGCAGCTGACAGAACGTAGTTGTATTTCTTCCACCACTCTTTTCTGTATTTGAACACGAAATAGTTGAATATCATACCTGTTATAAGCCAGCTAGCGATATTTGTTGGTGTGGCTGGTGGCATTCCCGCGAAACCATATGATATAACAGGTATGTTGATCAATGGGATCCATTTCTTTTCCGGGAAGATTTTGCTTAGCACCCAAATAGGCACCGGTAGCAATGCACCTATGAGGAATAACCATACCAAATTCCTATATAATCCTCCGGGACCAAATAACCGTTCTGGTCCAATTAAACCCCATATGACAGATGCATCAAATGTCACTCGGAATTTAGGACAGGTCCATGGGCTGTCTGGATGAAGAGCCTCAACGTCACAAATGTTATCGATGCTTCCTAGCATCCACCATGCTACAGCAAGGTTGATTGTACCAGCAACCAGTGTTCCCACGAGCTGGAAGATGGTAAATAAATTGGAAACTATGACATCTTTGCAAACGTGTTATTAGTTCAAGAAGTTACTAACCTGAGCTGTGTACATGCATCGTGGAGGAATTTTCATGTAGTGACCAAGTTTAAGATCAGCTAAAAAGGAGAGAGCATGAACAGTACTTGTCCGGCCATAGATTTTGAAAAGCAAGTTCGCGATTGGTTTTCCTGGGAGGATATAACCAATTATGAACTGTGCTATTATGTCATATCCGGGTTGCTGCAATGTAATAACAATTATTATGTCACTGAATCGAACTTTTATAAGGTCAAAATCGAGGCAAAGATTATTTAATAGCGGAAATTAGAATTACGACTTCACCTGATTGGTAGTCGCTTGAATGACTCCTATAGGGAGAGTAACAACAAAAGCAAGACCAAATGCAAACAACAAGCCCCACCACGGCAGCTGCACGTCTTCTTTCCACACAAAACACATCAGAAGTGATAGGGCTATGCTACCTACCAATAATGCAAGGAACCACCACTGAGGGACTTGCTTGTAACTCTTCATCAATTTTGCATGAATATCCATTTTGACATTCTTCACAGCTGATCTACTTTGCTTCCAAATATCACTATCCGAGTTGAAATGAAACAGATTGTCAGTTCAAAAAGACAGGTGACTACTATTCGAGAAATAACTACTATCAGTTGAGTGACCTTCTCAGATATCAACTTGTTATTTCTCTCTTTAAGAAACAATGCCATTTAAATTGCTTTACATAACTCTAGTCATCAAACTTCAGCGAATCTCATTTCATTTTCAAGAATAAGCGACAAGTTCTAAGAAATTTAAAATGACAAGATACAAGTATATAACACTTTATGAGAGGCTAACCTGCCATGAAATAGTGCAACATGTGTGAGGGTTGCTGTAAACCTTGCAAATCCCGATCCGATTGAGAGGGCAAACAAAGGACTGAGGTAGAGCTTGCTGTACTTTTCATAAGCAGCAATGTTGAGATCGAACTGTGGAGTCAAGATTTTAGTGGTATCGTATTTGTGCCCGCTAGCTGTGAACAACTGATTTGAAAAGATAGGAAACTTTTGAGCATCAAAAGTGTTGTACTTCCAGTAACATAGAGGAATAATGATGTATATGAACATGATAAATCCAACGGCAACATTTAGAATTGAGGACCACGGTGTCACTAGTGGACTGCCATGATAAGCTGATATGCCAGCCCAATCAAGGGTAAAAGCACCCACACCGAGGCCATGATATCCCGAGCCAATTTGTTGAGCTGTGATACTATGTGGGTACGCCCAACAGACCCACGAGAAGAAGGTCAAAATTGGGAATAGATAGCCTGGGAAGGCGTAGTATACAAAGCTTGCAGCCATAAATATAAGGAAAAACTTCATCCTTGTCAAGCTTCTTGTTTTTGGTTCCTTTTCGTGAAGTGCCCTGTTGTAAGAAAGTCATAAATGTAAAGATGAAAACACGAACAACAACGATGATATTTAAATTGTGGAATTTGGTCACTTCTTTCTTTTGTTGCATTTGGAAAAGCAAAAAAAATTATTTAGACGAATGGACAGCCATAGCATAGTTACAAAAGAGATCAGGCGAACCTGAATAGAGAAACTTGAGCAAGGTTTGACGGCCACCACATATCCACAGGGTCAACGAGGTATCTCCTCAACATTCCCGCCCATCCATACCCCAATATCTGTACAAAATTCATAACTATCAGAAACAAATTCTTTCCAAATTTGCGGAAAATGTTCTCCTGTAAACATTTTTATCGATAAAATTATTCCAATGTTTGGTTATCTTAGATTGTGGAAAATGTTTTCTTCAAACGAAAAAACTTCCATCAAAAAGGAAAAAATGACTTTCTTGTTTGTTTGCGACTGTCACGTACCATTACAAATATCAAATTTTTACTTCAATTAACCATCAGACACTGTCATCAACCTCTTGTGCTCAAAAGTATCACAAATACTATCATCTTCATGTTAATATATGTTGAATACATTTATACCCAACCAAATACAGGAAAATTATCCAAAAAATTGTCCCAAGTGTAAAAGTTTTCTCTATACCAAATGCATGAAACATAAATTACAATAACAAAGATTGGAACTTCAAGACAAAGATATTAGAGCCTGTTTTTTTTCATTCAAAGTTTTCACTTCTTCAAAATATAAATTGAAGATGAGTTTTAAGTTTGGAAAAGTGATTTTAACCATTTTTTTAAGTGAATCTTTTTTCTTCCACTAACAAAACTTTTTTCAAGTCAAATGCATGTCCATATACACCTTGATATCTCTCAACTTTTTTTTTAATAGTACTTTTTGTTCCCTTAAATATCACAGTTTTTATGTCCAAACGCCTACTACTTGCACTATAGTTTCAAACAGTATGCTTAACTTCAACGCTTTCCCCTTGTCTTTTTGTTTTGTTTTCTAGTGACCAACTCAAACTCAAATCAAACACTTCAAGGTTGCAACAACAACACATCCGGTATACTTTCACAAAATGCGATCTGATCTGAGCAGGATATATAGAGTGTACGCAGAACTTACCCCTCCTACCTCAAACTCAAATCAAACACTTCAAGGTTGCAACAACAACATATCCAATATACTTCCACAAAATGCAATCTAGGTAGGATAGAAAATTACACTATTTATACACTCATAAAACTACTTTTAAAATATATACAATAGATGTCAAACCCCCTTTTAATTTCTTCATATTTTAAATCAACATAGTAAAAATACTGGCCCCGCCGCTCCCTCAACCATTCAAGACAATGAAAATGGACTGTAAATTAAGAAGCTTGAAAAAAAGATAGTACCTGAGTAGTCAAGACAATAATAAGAGAACAGAGGAAACTGACACTCTGGTTATAATAAGCCCTCATAACAGTAATAGCTCCAATTGAATAAGCATCACCACCTCCAATGGAAACTCCACAATTCGCCATAACAGTAATAACCACATGTTCTTTAATATTAAAAGGTCCTGGATTCAAACTAAAAGAACCCCATCTCCCAAATAAAGAAAAATTCTTCTTTGGAAGTGTAGCAGCCATGAATTTCCCAATTGGAAGAACAGCAATTTGCATTAAAATAGCTGAAATTGTTAATGGCTGAGTTCTGTAAATGAAGAAAGTGTTTAGGAAAATCAAGATGGTGCAAGACGAGAGCCCCAGAAACCATGCCCGGAATGTCATTACCGGTATAGTCGGGTCATCGGTTTCCGGGACTACTAAAGCTACCTCCTCCACCGAACATCTGTCATCGTTGGAGGAGGCTGTGTCTCCGTTAAGCTTACCGCCGCCATCGGCGGAGGAGAGCGGTGGTGGTTGGACGGAGGTTTTGGTGGACATTGGAAGTGTGAATTTTGAAAGAGCTAATACTCTGACAATGCTCTGTACTTTGATGTCGTTATATAAGCCTGTAGAGAAGACAAAGTTAGTTACAGTATGTATTATTACTAAAATACCCTTTATCTATATGTAACTAAATGGTGGAATCGGAATTTTCACTAAAAATATAATACTCAAAACAACCGTGTCGGAGAATCAATATTCACCTTACTGGTGAGAATTCCATTGTCATTTTGTAATCCGCTTCCCCACTGCAAGTTTTAAAAAAAAGACAAGGTATTTGATGTAATATATTTATTTATATATAGACATACTCAAAGAAATTCATTTGGACTGGATTCTTGTAAGAAAAAACAAACATAACATTGTTTAGGATCTATGATCAAATCGTTAGCGTAATTCTTTTTAATAGTTGAGTAATCTTTATTGAAGTAGACATTATTTACTTTGAACTCGAGAAATTAGATTGGTAAGTTGTTGCTTTCGTTGTAATTTTTTCAAAATACTCATCTCCTAAAGTTAAAAATGACCATTGACTTAAGTCTTTGATTTGAAAGGGCAAATTAAATGAATTCAATTATTTACGACAAGCATATGAATATGTTCTTGGAAGCTTGTGAGTTGTGACCTTAATGTCTTTATCTTGGAACAACATTTATAAAAGATGTAATATTATATTATAAGATATTATTATTGGGGAGAATGTTTTATGGGTTCAACAATAATTTAGGCCTCTAGAATCCCTGTTTTGCAGACGTACGGGACACAAAAAGTAATCATACTTAATTATAAACTTCTTTCTAATCCCCCACGCTAGCTCAATTATACTATAATCATATCAAATAATTAAATACAACTTCAATCTATTTAACTAGAATAGGATAAATTTTTTCCATGTTACTTTGCCTTAAAATTCAACTAATTCAAATTAATAAAACTATCAAGATTTTCTATATATTTAAGATTCGAAAATTTTAAATGAAGGAAAAAATTGAAATAAAGAGTATGTAACATACCTATATGAGCCAAGAACTATTTCTTCTTCTTTTATTTAATTAAAAAATATTTTAATTTTGACTTTGGAAGAAAAAGTAATGTGCATTTTCAATGGTATCTATTTATAAAAAAAAAGTGGACCAATAAAAATGGGGAAAAGTGGGGCTTGGGTGAGCATGTGATTCTCACGTGCCATATTGGTACTGACACACTCTTTACCCATTCTGACAAAAAAGCTACTACGTTGTACACGTGGTTCTTCATTTGGGACCCACTAACCGTTCCACGTAGGAATGTGAGCCTACGTGTAAACTAACGTAGAAATGAACGGCGTTAATGGTTTCATTGGAGTTTATTTACGAACAGAGTTTTCAACGTTGAGTTGACCGTTAATTATGACACGTGTAAAGAGAAGCATGTGTGCAGCCCACAGAAAAACATAGGAAATCAACGTTAAAATTAACTTCACTTAAATGTTCGCCACGTAAGAGTAAATTTATGAAAATGGTGCTCCACTATGTATTTTTTGTTAATTGAATGGACTACAAGTGTTTGAAAAATGAAAAAGAATTGTCATTAGCCTACCATTTTACTAACTTAGAATTTCTTGTTTGAACTTTAGAATAAATAAAAACTCATGTTCATGTATGGTGATTATCATAGGCAATAACGGAATCAAAATTTTTAGCAACGTCAATTTTATTTTTTTTAAAATACACTAAGAAGCTAGGAGAATTCAATATATATGGCTCCGCCACGGATCATAGATGCAGTAAAAAGAACAATACTTAGCGAATTCTTGGTGTAGGTTTGAAAATTGAGATGAACCTATAATATTAAGTGTGATTTTGAATTTAATCGGAGCTCTAATGTGGACACTGAATATCGGATAGAAAACCAAAAAAAAGTATGGTTTCGAAGGAATTCATAACTTTTATCTTTGGACCTTTTATTTGGATTATGAAATCTATTAATTAATATATATAGATATTTATTTGTGAATCTGTAATAATTAGTTAACTAGCTAGTTATATATGATGTTATAGAATAAAGTTTATAATTCATACATTTAAAATTTAGACTTTGCTTATTTTAAATTAGCTAGGACGCAGAATACTATTGTACAATTTTTTTGTTATGCGCTTATGAAGATTACATTCATTCAAAAGTACGTAGAATTACCTTTCGAACTGATAATCATCTTTTATATGTCATTAACTTGCTTGGTTTTTCAAAATGATCGAACAAGTGGTAGTACATGAATATTCACATATATATAGCCCATCAATTATGCTTTTTTTGTATGATCTTAGACCCTTACTCGCTTTCTGTTGACAAACTTAATTAGTAAAAAAACTCTTAGATTTTTGGGGCATTAGATTCTCAATAACTATACAAAAAGATAACAATAGTACTTAAAAGCAAGGAATTGGTCCCATAGTGTATTGAGTTGACAATATAGTAGCCAGAGATCAATAAGGAGGATAATAGGATGAATATGATCTGTTCATCGTTAACTAAGTCTCAATTTGAATATGAAATAAATTCTATCAATATATGTTTTATGACCTTACGTGGAGTACTGAATTTAAATTAGATTAGACTCCAATACAAGAAAAAAGAACACAAGTAGGGGGTAGTGATGTGGAAGAGTATATATTAAGACAGGAAGATGGCTAAGGACCTATCGTTTGAAATTTAGTGGTGGGACTAAAACTTATTCACTAGACATCGTAGCGTTGATTTTTCTGCAACACCCACTGTTACTTGCACATATGTGTACACGTAAGTCTCCTCTACTTTATTTTTGGTGTTCGATATTTATTTTGTAATTTCAATTAACTTATGACAAAGTAATATTCATTTGAAAAGAAAATATATAATATTTTTTAATTTACAAAAATCGAATCATTACAAAGATATTTTATCGCGTACAAATAGTTAGTGCGGTACGTAACCATGATTAATCGTGATGGTGTCACCAAATCTTCAACCCATTTACACGACAAGTTCTAATTTCATTTTGAATTACTTAATATATTCCTAACCATCTTTAAAATTCAAAATCACTAACTAATTCAACTTAATTCAGTTTTAATAATATCTTATGCGCGTGTACGCTTTTTATGTCTTATCAAATACCATCATAAAATTAAGCAACGAATCAAAGGCATGCAGATATACAAATTCACGTAAACTCATTAAATTTTCTCCAAAACTATGTATATTAATCAGACATACAATATTGATCTTTTAGTGTAAACTGTAATTTTCACTTAAAAAAGGAAGAAAGAATTTTGTAAATAAAAGAGTAGGAAAGCTCATGAATTGGATAACAGCTGGAAGAAGTGGAATTTTGTTTGGAAAAAACTCCTTGTAGTCTTGTGATAGAAAATGACACAACAATTTAATTCTTTACTACTTTTTGGCTTCAACTCCGTGGCATCACAGTAATAACGTATTGAAGTTCCGATTAAATTTAAATTATTATAAAGTCCATTTGAAGGTGACGCTCCCAACAAAATTTTCTCCATATTCAAAGCTCGAATTCAATAGTTCTAATTATACATGTATTTCAAAAATTACTATCTATCTATAATGTAAATTTTACTTTGGATCCACCACTACTTCAAAAGTATATAATATAATGTACCCATATATTTTTAGCATATATGAGAAAGTGGAGGTCCAGAATATAATATGTTTGTTGCCTTCACACATGTGTTTGAAGGAAATGTAAGGGAATTAATTCATTAGCATTTTCTCAAAATTTAACCATCTATTCTACTGCCATAAATCTAGAATAATAATGAGTGACAAAAAATAACCAAGAACTTTCTTTAAATGGCAACCAAATTAAACAAGGGTGTAGTTTAGTGCTCAATGAACTGAAAAGAACTATACGATTTCAAGTTACTTTCTCTGTCCCTAATTACTTGTTCATTTTTTTTTATAGTTGTCCCTAATTACTTGTTCATTTTGACAAATCAAGAAAGGACAATTATTTTTTTATCTATTATACCCTAAATTAAATGATTAATTACTTTGAAAAATGTAGAACTTTTCATCCACTTCATAATTAATAGGGGTAAAATGGTAAACTCACTATATCATTAATTGTTTTCTTAATTAGTATGTCAATTCAAAAGTGGACAAGTAATTAGGGACAAAGGGAGTAAATTTTAACGGAGATCGACAAACAAAACTAAGTGAGCGATATTTTCACACAATGCTCGAATGTTGTAAATAAAATTAATTACCTGATATTGTTATTAATTAGTATAATAACTTTTTGGACAATCAAGCTTATATATGGAACAAGGAGCTAGAGCATATATCTTTTTAAAATTCTTTCTTTCCCTTGCCTTAATATGAAGTTTAGATACATATGTATTTGGAACTAATGTGGAGTTGTGGGCACATGCAAGTTTCAAAGGGAAACTTAGAAAATTTTTGACAAAATTGTGTCACTTTATAAAATAATTTTCTTCTATTCCAATTATAACGAGTCGAGCTAGGGTTAGTCTATTTCCTCTTTATGAGGGAACCTTTGAAAATGAGAGAGAAGACAAAATTTTGTGTCGATCGAGTTATTCAATCCACAAATTATAATGAGTGAGCTATCTAGGTGAGACCAAAAGTGCTCAAAAAATTAAAGTGTATATAGTGTGTAACATATTTTCATGTAGTAATGATGATATATTTTACTTCACCTTTTTTAATGCCATGAGCACCCTCTTGCATCGATTGTCAATCTCAAATTTGAAGAAAGTAAGAAAATTGTCAATCTCAAATCAGAAATCGTCTATATATCTATTCACATAAAGGTATAGACAAGGTTATTATGTATATCTTATTGTCTTCGAATTTCATTTATGAAATTATACTAGGTTTATTGTTATATTCGTAATAATTAATATTATACCAACAACATTAGTAGTAGTAAAAAAAAGGGATCAGGAAGCAGGGACAAAGGGAAATGTTGCAAGTTGGAAAGAGCAATTTTGGAATCTTAAAAAAGGTAGTAATCATCTTTTTATTTTAAGTAGGAAAAAGGTGAATAACTTTTACCACAAAAATTTAGAACAAAACAAAAAGCATCTTAAAAAAAGAAAGAGCATATTTATCCCATTTAATTATGCTACACGTACACGGTACGTAGCATTTTGGCTAGCAAAAGAATCCAAGTGTGTGTATATATATATATGCACAATAATTAATATTCTCCAATTTGACACCAACTAATCAATGACAAGAACCACAAAAATAGCCAAAAAATATCTATGTTTCAAAAAAAGTGTTATGAGTGGAAGTGCTAACAATTCAAAATTAGTTTAAGTTAATTTTTGAAATTTAAAAATATTTGAAGATCAAATTATATGATTGAATAGATATTTAAAAATAAATTTTAAAATTTATAACTAAATAAGCAAACGCTAGGAAAGTACTTGTAATTATAACTCGACTTTTCCTCTTATACTAACATACAAAAAGAAAACATTTTGTTAGGCATTGACTATATATAATATGTGGACATTATTATAACTTTAGCAACAACTTGACTGTGGAAAAAAATGAAGTGATAAAGAACTATATCAAAAGGGTTGTGGTACTTTTCAAGTGCAATAATGAAGTTGGAAGGGGAATGCATGCAATGAGAAGAATTTGGTGGAAAAAATATGAAAAAGAATACAAAATATTTAAGACTTGAAACAATGTACGAAATGTATATTAAAAAGTTTATTATGCAAATAACTATGGATATGACAAACCTTTGAATTTTCAACTTAAATGTAAATCGTGGAAAAATTTCTATGGGATAAACAAGACCAATTGTGTAGCTAAGACTAGCTAGTTACAAATTAAACTTGTTTGATAATTCAACATGTATATATAGACGAATTTTTTTTAATCATCAATTGTTCACGTTTATTATACGTAACAATATAATAATTATTAGAGTATATTGAAAATTGGTGCAGTAAAATTGAATTGGCCTGAAAAATAAGTTACATTAGAGAGCAAGCATGAGGATTGTCATCATTGAAAATTTGAGGAGAATAATTAGCATAGTACTCCATGTTGTTGTAGTTGTACTTTTGAGCCAAATTATAATTCTTTATAATTGTATCTTCTTCTTCTTCTTCTTCTTTTTGCTTCTCTTCTTCTTCTTTTTTCTCTTGAATAATATTATTTACAACTGAAACTTGTTTTCCGCATCTCTTATACACATCGTTAACTAGCTTTTCTGGGTCGATAATGAAACCTTTTACAATTACTTGATTTTTTTCAACATCTGTCGTAACACATTCTACACCTGCATGTATCACATTATCAAACTAAAATTGTCACAAACTAATGTATGCGCAAAATTAATATACATAATACAAGAAGGATGGTCGTGTATATATAGAGGCAAAGCTAAGATGTTAAAATTTATGATGAATTCTGAATAAATTATTTATACGATACCTTTTATTTTGCGGATTTTCTTCTGCAGAACTTGAGCACAAGCATCACAATGCATTTGAACGTTCAACACAAGTGTTACTTCTGGAGGAGGCTGTTACGTATATGTATGTATCACATTTCCATGTTAATTAATTCATCTAATCAATTAAACATAGTTATCAAGAAGATGAAAATATATATATATGATTAGGCAGGAGTATGTAGTACATACAAATGATCATTAATAAATACATATATTAATTGCACTGGTGGCATACATCCCATTTGTCTAAAATGTAGGCCCAAAACATCTCAACAACAATTGAAACATGAATTCTACTTAATTGTTGTCCAATTAAACCAACCCAAAGGTACGTACACTATTAATTTGGTGTGATATTATCTGTCTTGGCCCGATCCGTAGGGGATTCACACCATTAAAAGTATATTTGTTCTTTACATGATGTATACTAATCATATTCTTTTTGCGTACGTGCATACGCAAACACGTAACTAATATTTCTCAAACTCTTCATTTATATTGTCGTATTTATAAAATAGATCTTCCAAAAATACATAACGTACTATTAGAAAATTCAATAAAAATTCCGATATATATATATATATATATATATATATATATATATATATTTATTTATTTAAAGAATTCAAACAACATAACATTCCATGCATAACACATTGAATGTCGGGCTGACTCGTGAATTCTCCTAGCTCCCATAAACTTTAATTCTTGAATTCACAAACTCAAATTTCGACTCCACGGTCCCTTTCTAGTTTCATATAGTATATAGTTAAATGTACCCAGTAGGTACCCCAAAATATCCTCTTGCTCCAAAATAAAACATTGTCCATCCTAGCTACATTATACTAATTTTTTCATTTGTAACCATGTATAGCCTATTTCATTTTTAATAAGATGAAAATTTAGATAGTCAACCAACTAAGTTACAAACCTGAAGCAATAGAGTCACAATCTTGATTAAATATTAATCAAATTTAAACATGCATGAGATTTCCAAGTTCATATGACTCGATCTAGATTAATCAGCTAAATTCAAGAAATAATATATAGTCTACCGAAAATTTGATGGTTATAGAAAAGAACACAAAATAAATCAATGTGCAAGTAACAAATTAATGAGACAAGAGATAATTAAATCACAAGTTATGTGCTCAATCTTATTTTAATTAACTAATTAATAGTAAGTAAATTAAAATAAATTACCTCATTTTTTTTCTCTTGTTTGGGCTCTACTTCTTTCTTAATTTCTTCTTCCTTTGTATTTTCTTCAAATGGCTTTGTCATATGTGAAATAAGTTCAACTTTTCTACCACTTTTCCTTTCCACCCTTTCACATACTTTAAGTGGATCTACATTTTTGCCTTTCACCACCACCCTACTCTCCTTGTAATCCATCTTCACTTCCTCTACTCCTGCGTTTCATTTAAAAGATAATTACATATAATGCTACTATATATTTAATAAGTATATTTTTTTTTATTGTTGGTGCATATAACTCAAATCGTAATAAACTATACCAAAAAACAGCATCGATGTACTATTTAACACATAAAGTTATAAAGCTGATGTCTTTGGTTGGACTATAGTCTTTGGTTTATTGATGGTTTTAATAATGTGTTACTTGTGAGTAAATTAATTCTTGAATTGGAAACGTACAAGGGATAAGGGAAATCAAATGGTTTAATAAATTAATGTCTAGTTCCAAAACAAAAGTCCTTAAAAATCAAATAATTAAAAATAGAGAGAAATAAGACCTTGAAAGCCTTTCAAGGTCCTAGCAACTTTTCTAGCACAACCTTCACAGTGCATATCAACTTTTAGCACCATCTCTTGAGCCTCTTCTTCTTCCTTTTTCTCCTAAGAAATAAAAACAAAAACAAAAAAAAATCATTAGAGTACCTACATACATATTCATGGGCGGAGTTACAAGCCTGTCTACGAATTTGATAAAATTTTGTAATATCGACTATATATGATCATGTATTTAATTTGTACGTAAGAAACTAATTTATTCCGAACCCAATAAGCTTTCTTTTTCTTGAATTTAGAACTTAAATCTTAACTCTTGTCATTTTACTTACATAAGAGGCAAATTCATAATTTGAAATTTATGAATTTCTACATCAACCCCAAGTTAATATAGAAATAATATATTTGAATTTACAATCAATTTTGTTTGCAGATATGTATTTGATAAGATTTTTTTTTATATATATACACACATAGAATCTAGAAAATATTCTCATAAAGTACGCATATGTTGTACTCAAGATTCGCCTCAGCCTATACATTGAAATATACAACAACAATAACAAGGTGGGATTTGAAAAGGGTAGAGAACACATATATTTCTAACCTTATAGCCATGTAACAGTAGAGAGATTGTTTTTAGTAGACCTTCGACTCAAGAATATAAGTTTTGTTAAAGAGTAGAAACTTACCTCCCCCATCTTTAAACAATGCTGATTTTCGAATGAATGTTTTCAAACTTTTTTGCACTTCAAAATTATAGTATTTGATGAATCTGTGTTTGTAATTGTCTCACTGCTTGTAGTGGGGAAAACATTTAAGTTGAGAGGCGGAGATAAGCTGACAGCAGCAAAATCTGACGTGGAATTTCTTGAATTGCATGTTACTTTCTCCGTCCAAAATTATTGGTCACGTTTCCTTTTTAGGGTTAAACTACATTACCAATTAAAAAGTAATTTTTTTGACATATTAATATGAGAAAAATTGCGATATATAATGTTTTTATATAGTTATTGAATATTAAAATATCAAATTGATTTAATTTAATTTAACTATAAATATTAGTCAAATTAACTCTAGAAAACAAAACGTAACGAGAATTTTGAGACGAAGGAAGTATTGATGACATAATGGTCCAATTTGCTGATTCAGCATCATATTATTTGTCCTAGCTGTCCACTATTGATCATTAATTTACGTTACTTTTTCCCTTTTAATCTCCCATTAATTATTTGTCTTTTTAATACTCACTCCTTTTATTTCCTATCTCTGTTTAAAATGGATTAGCTTTTAGCTAGCACGCGCTTTATGTATGTACTTCATATTAATGCGTATATAATTTTATGAAAGCTACATATATTACAAAATGATGCAATGAATTATCTCATTTTTATTTTTATTTTTGGGATTAATAATAGTTTACTAAACATAAATAAATCAAATAATAAGATTACACTAGTTTAGACTAGTTAAACTTAAGATGTGCAATTTTGATAATTCAACACTTTTAGCCATGGCAAACTCACACCAATTGACAAAACAAATAGTGGATTCAATAACAATTTGTCTTTAACTAACTTAAATTCTTGATCAATCTAATTATCTCTAATATTTTGTTCTCCAAAAAGGGCCAATTCAAAGTCTATGTTAACCATGATAATAATTTTGAAAGAATATATTTGAGAACCCAAAAAGGCCAAAGAAATTAGTACACATTAGATATGACAAAGGAAGCATATATACTTTTTGGATAAACTCTCTAAATTATTAGATGAATGTACCAAAGGTCCTTTTATTCAATTTCCTATATATGAAAATGAGTGAAATGAACTAGAAAATGAAACAAAATTCAAATGAAAATCCAAAGAACAATTGTAGTTTGGTGTACAAATCAATGACTTAGAGGATGATCATCATCAAAGTTAGAGAAAAAATAGAGGCATAAGAGATTCTTTATCATCATTTACAATTTGAACAAAGAAAAGTGATGAGAGATTCTTATCATTATAGTACATTTCTTTGTATTATTGTTTACTAGTTAATAACCATAAGGTCTCATACTACTTAAACCTCAACAAGAACAAGTCTATTGTTTAAAAAAATTGTTCAAGACAAAGTTATCAAATATTTGTATTAATAAGAGATAGATTGCACTCGTAGAAGTAATCAAGATGCATACAAGATTTAAATATTTTTTTTACTTTAAATTTTGTGTCAAGTCAGAATAAGATAAAGCAAATTGAAACGTCGGATTGGAGTATGTGGGATCGGCATTGATGAAGTGAAATGTGTGGTGATAAAATGTTGTTATCTCCATGGTTATCTGGTCTTTGGTACAATCAAACAAGTCCTTGCTATCTTTTTGTGCATAATTCAAAATCTTTTTTTATTTTTGGAAAAGAGAGTTTTGAAGGTGATTGATTTCTCAATCTTTTGTCTTGTTGTAAACAACTTGATGCCTCTATATGGTTCCCATTCACCACTATCATTACATTGCTCACCATTGTGCTTTTTCTCTCAAAGACAATATATATATAAAAAATACAAATTTTCCCACAATTGATTTTGTAGTCTTTTATCAAATTATTTCAATTTTTACATTTTTTTAAAGAAATCTTATATTTAATTTATACGTAAGAGATCTTTGTGTGATCTTTTGAGTGGAGAGATTCAAAATAGGAGAGTCGAATTATGAATTCAAACATAGGTTCTTTGAAAAAAAATATTATAAGTCATTTGAATAATTAACAATTCTAAATATTAAAGAATAATTAGGCATACTTCACTATCATAAATACAATTATTACTTATACTTTTAAAATATTATGTATCTTACCATTAATTAAGAGTTTTTTTTTACGTATATTATTCTTAGATACATGTATTTTGCAACCAGATACACAAAATAGGTAGAGATGCGAGTGAGATTGAGGAGGGAAGCGAGTGAGATTTGTGTATCCAGACACATGGGAGAGTGGCGAGAGAAAAGGGAGGTGAGCGAGATTTTCTATGTATCCAGATATATGCGAATCTTCTTAGATACAATGTATCTAAAATAAATTACACATAAATTTGACCCCACATATACGAGATACATGTATCTGGACATATCTGGAGGCACCAAAATCTAGTAAAATACCACTACGACAAAAACAACTTTTAACGGCAATAAATAGACACATTAATAAAGAGTGCTAAAGTCTTTATCGACATTAATTTGTTAAGTGTACTTAGATTCAATGTCGCTAAAGGCTCTAGGGACATATACAAAGAGTGTTAACTGGCGCTAAAATATATATTTAGCGGCAATTGAGCTATTAACATTAATTAATTACCGTTAAAGATTATTTTTTATATATAATGTACGTAATATTACAAACTAAAGTGTATCTAAGTAATTAACTTCTAAACTAGTGAAATGTATGTAAATTCTCAATGATATATGGATAAGATTCTCAGTATGGGCTTTTGTGTACGAATGTGGTACGAACTCTTGATTTTATGGGCCAATTTAATAGAACAAAATAGCCCAACTTTATGAATGGCCCGGGGAATTCACTTTCAAAATGAAATACTTAATGGACATCCTCAACAGGTTACTTATAAAGTATCTCTTTTCATTTAGATGTGTTACGTAATTTTGGGAGACATTAATTTTGGTGCTTTACTTTACGAATTGAAGAAGCATTTCAATCATGCTAAGAATAACAACAATTTCTGAATATTAGTGGTTAGTCAATCATTCTACAACTAGGATAATATATTTATATTTCATTGTTCTTCTTTATCGTTGATTGATTTGGATAAGATTGCATGAGAATAAAGTATCAAATGAGGTGTATACAGAGACATCATTATCAAAGCAAACATGTTTGAACTTCAAGAGATCACATGCCGAACTTGTGGCGTTTCAAGAAGGTTTCAAAATGTTTGATATTAGATTTTTATGCAATCTTTCAGAACCTTCAATAAATTAAATTCATTATACAATTTATATTTTAACATGATAATTATTTCCTATTAATCTTCGTCTTCAATCAAACACTATCACATAAATTAAAATAATTTAGAATTTGGCTATATAGATCAACAAAGTTATTAAGCCGCCCCTCACTTTGTAGTTATGGATTTTGAGTTTGGTCCCTCACTACCCACCTTGACATTAAATTTCTACCTAAAATAAAAGAATCCCACATATTTTTAGTACTAATGATGTTGACCTTTGACTGTTCTATATCATCGCTATCAATTTGGTTTTATTTATTAATTTACTAAATATATAATTATGGACCAATTACTATTAAATATTTTAATTTCAGATTGATGTAGGATGAATTCATAAACTTCAAATCTTGAATTCATTTCTTGAAATTATTTGGTCTTTTCTAAACCATCAAAAAGGTCACGGGATTAGACCTTCAAGGTGTGACCTAGTAGTCAATAAATTGAATTGAAAACCATGAGTTGTAATGGAGACAATAAAAAAAAAACTATATGATTTCTTCTCATATATATGTCGAAGACTTACTTGGTGCTTGTGTTGATAAGAGATAACATAACGTTTAAAATTCATTGAGATGCATGCACATTAACCGACACACCACAATTAATCATTTTCCACTTACAACTTTTGTAATTAGTCCATTATTTTATGTGTCAACTATGTTCAATTATTTTCATTTACACTCTTTTGTAGAAGACAAAAAAGTGGAAAAGATTTATGATTACAAATTAGGTAAAATTTAATGAAAAATTAAAGATTGAGTGCCTACATATAACTAGCACCATGTGGGGGTAGTACACCAACCCAATCAATTTAGATAAATATTTAAATAAATTTCCTAACACATAAATAATTATTTGGATCAAAACTATTTAATTCTACAGAACTCAAAAGGTACCTCCCTGATAAAATGTAAAGATTCTTTTCCTCCCTTGCTAGTATTATAATTTAACATGTTATAACAAATTAATCATCAATCACTCTATCAAGTTGTTATGTTTATCATCATAAAATTTACTTTTAATTGATTATATAAACCTAGATAAAACAGTTAAAAATAATATGTGTTTGGTATGAATATTGATCGTTTCATCTATCTTTAATCATAGGTTTTGAATTAAAGTTCTTGTAAGAATGAAAAAATCTTGTTGAAAGGATCATTCCATAACTTAAAAAATTTAATCGACCTTAATATAAATATCGAACATTGAATGAGAAATCAAAAGAGAATATATTTGCTTGGTATGAAAGGGAAGGTGAAATGTGACCATCAAAGGCAGTACATTCAAATTGAGAGTATATATATAGTCAGCAATTCTAGTGGCTGCCAATTTAGATGATATCATGAATTTTAACTTCGAATTAATTTTTAAGACGTTTTCCTACTTTATTCCTTCTTTCTTTTTTTTCATTTTTTTTTCTTCATAAGACTTTTTGATGTTTCTTTCATACTAGTATATATTTTCATTAAAGCTACACTCTTTTCACTCCACACAAAATCCATTTTCTTCAAGTATCAACCATGGGGGGTGGAAAGGTATGAATTCACTAATTTTCTGTATTCGAAAAAGATTCTGATCGATCTATCTATAGCTATATGACGTTTGATCAAGAATTTAATACATATGATTGATTCTGAATTTTTGTTCTCCTATTGTATCTTTTCACTTCCACAAATACAAAATAATTTAGTTCATTCTTGCATAATATAATATTGTTCACAAATCTTTCTATAAGAGCTTTGATTAATTGTGTGCTTACAATTACTTTAATTTATTGTTTAATTATCAGACCACTATCATGGTACTCAAGGTTGATCTTCAATGTTCAAGCTGCTACAAAAAGGTCAAAAAAATTCTCTGTAAATTCCCTCGTAAGTTTCTTTTTTCTTGAATTCTTCAATATTATAATATGAATAAGAATTAATTTGATTTTTTTTTGGGAAATAGAAATTAGAGACCAAGTATATGATGAGAAGGGCAATACAGTCACAATCACTGTTGTTTGTTGCAATCCTGAAAAACTTCGTGACAAATTGTGTGATAAAGGATGTGGAGTAATCAAAAGCATTGAAATCAAAGACCCTCCAAAGCCCAAACCTCCCGAAAAGCCCAAACAACCTGAAAAGCCTAAAGAGCCCGAAAAACCTAAGGTTGTCGTCATTGAAAAGCCCAAGGAGCCTGAGAAGCCTAAGGTTGTCATCATTGAAAAGCCCAAGGAGCCTGAGAAGCCTAAGGTTGTCGTCATTGAAAAGCCCAAGGAGCCTGAGAAGCCTAAGGTTGTCGTCATTGAAAAGCCTAAAGAGCCTGAGAAGCCCAAGGTTGTTATCATTGAAAAGCCTAAAGAGCCCGAAAAGCCCAAAGAAGTTCCTAAACCTAAACCAATTGCACCAGAGCCCGTAATGCCAATGCCAATTCAAGAATACCCACAACCGCCACACGGATATTGTTGTGGACAATGCTACGAAGGCCAAACCGGGGGCCCATGTTATCAAGGGTATGGAAGACCGGTCCCTCCGCCCCTGGGACATTGTTGTGGAGAATGCTACGAAGGCCAAACCGGGGGCCCATGTTATCAAGAGTATGGAAGACCGGTCCCTCCGCCCCCGGGACATTGTTGTGGACAATGCTACGAAGGCCAAACCGGGGGCCCGTGTTATCAAGGGTATGGAAGACCGGTCCCTCCGCCCCCATGTTACGATAACTATGGGCCTGGGCCTAGGCCTGGGCCTTATGGCTATGGTAGGGGCTGTTATGTGAGCAGATGTGATCAGTACTTTAATGATGAAAATGCTAATGGTTGCTCAATTATGTAAGGTGGCCCAATTATTATGGTTCAATGTCTGGGCTCAGCAGTGTGGGCTTTTATTAATGTGGTTGTCTTTTTTTCTTTACAAATTGTTATAAATGATAAACAAGGTATAGTTAATTTTCTTTTGTAAAATAGAATAAAAGTTGTTAACTAGATTGTTGGCAACGCCTTGATTGATTAATAAATGTCATTTTTCAACATTACTAGTGGTCTAATTTCTCAAAAAAATTAACAAGTTCGATTGAAAGTCCTTCTAATTCCAATTTGTGTATCACTCAACTAAGATACTTAAGTTTCCACATATAATAAGTTGTAAGATTATTGTTTTGGTCGGAGAAAAAAAATATTGTACAACTAATTAAGCTCAATTGTTCTAAAATTAGAGTTATAAGTCTTCAATATTTGGGATTTTTTTTTAAAAAACAACTCGTGGTTTGATGTTTCATTCTTTTGGCTCTCCAACACAATCGGTTAAGAAGTTAATTATTGTTGAAACTATGACAATAAGAAATACATTACAAACTATGGTTTGTAAAGGATAATATGGGAAATTTCCTATCTTATCATATGCTAAAGATTTGAGAGGATTTTCTTCGTGGCTCGAGAGATGGAATACATAGGACCCCCAAGTTTCAAAATAATTCGTTGAGAAATTCACATGAAAAGAAACGAGAAATTTTCAACATAAAAAGTCCTATCTAAACCGAACATGAAATTAGTTTTTCATCAGACAACTTCACATTTGAGATCGCTAAATGCTCGAGAGTTCCTCTATTTAATCATTTTCCTTCTTTTTGTTACTGAATATCTCGTTCATACACATCTTTTATTTATTTCTCGAGCCTCAAGTGAGTCACAAACAGAACTCGAAAAGGTCAAATCTTTGATTCCGATCGAGAAGCACAAGCTATTCAACAAAGAGATTCTCAAATTGCAGAAGTTTGATTCGATCAAGCCTCTAGAATTGCGATAACTTTTGAATAGGTATCCAACGTCTGAACCGAATTCACAATGATATTAAAGGAACTAAATTTGTCTAGAAAAAAATAATAGGGAATCCACATTTACTTGAAATAGTTTTCAAATGACTATTTCAAAAGTGTAGGGGGTAAATTGTTCATAATCCTAAACTTTTAAGGGGCAATATGTCAATCCTTTTTGATCAATTTCACCTCTTCCACCATAGTTGATAAGGCGGGCGGCAACGCTAAAACTTTGCTCCAAGAAAATGGCGTCTACTCCAAGCTCTACACTTTCTCCTCTTTATGAATCCAATATCTTCTGCAACTTCAATTCTCCCCAAAAATTCACTTTTCCCCTCAAACTTCACTCCAAATCTTGTATCCGAACGACCCAAGTGTCACTTCAAGAACAATCCCAGGTATCAAATCCCAATAATTCTCAATACTCAGATAGAAAAGCTGTTTCTTCCTCAAAAAGCAAGCTTTGGGTCAACCCCAAAAGCCCCCGAGCTTCTGAGCTGAAGCGAAAGTCTTACGATTTCAGGTATGCTTCTCTAATGAAAGTGGCTGAGTCTTTGGATTCTTGTAAACCTGTAGAGGAAGATGTCTTTAATGTTTTAGCTGATTTGGGTGACAAAATAGTAGAGCAAGATGCTGTTGTGACTTTGAATAACATGACCAATGCTGAAACTGCGTTGCTGGCTATGAAGTATTTTCAACAAAGGTTGAAATTGAGCAAAGAGGTGATTGTATATAATGTGACGTTGAAAGTTTTGAGGAAAAATAAGGATTTGGATAGAGCAGAGAAGTTGTTTGATGAAATGCTTGAGAGAGGGGTAAAGCCTGATAATGTTACTTTCTCGACTATTATTAGTTGTGCTAGGCAGTGCAATTTGCCTGAAAAAGCTATTGAATGGTTTGAAAAGTTGCCATCTTTTGGGTGTGAACCCGATGATGTTACGTATTCTGTGATGATTGATGCTTATGGTAAGGCTGGTAATGTTGATATGGCATTGAGTTTGTATGATCGTGCGAGAACAGAGAAATGGCGTATAGATGCTGTAACATTTGCGACTTTGATTAGGATTTATGGGGCTGCGGGGAATTTTGATGGGTGCTTGAATGTCTATGAGGAAATGAAAGCGCTCGGTGTAAAGCCTAACATGACTGTGTATAACAGTTTGTTGGATGCTATGGGAAGAGCTAGGAGGCCATGGCAGGCAAAGAACATCTATGGGGAAATGCTAAGCAATGGATTTCAACCAAGTTGGGGTACCTATGCTTCACTCATTCGGGCTTATGGTAGGGCTCGTTATAGTGAAGATGCTCTTAAAATCTATAAAGAAATGAAGGAGAAGGGATTGGAGTTGAGTGTGGTACTATATAATACACTTTTGGCAATGTGTGCTGATGTCGGACTTACAGATGAGGCTGTTAACATTTTTGAGGAGATGAAAAGCTCGGCCTCAGAGACTTGCCAACCTGACAGCTGGACATACTCTTCTCTAATCACCATATTCTCTTGTAGTGGGAAGGTCTCGGAGGCAGAATTCACATTGAATGAGATGATGGAAGCAGGGTTTGAACCGAATATCTTTGTCTTGACCTCACTTATTCAGTGTTATGGAAAAGCAGGTCGGACAGATGATGTAGTAAGAACTTTCGATAGGCTGTCAGATTTGGGATTATCTGCAGATGAGCGGTTTACCGGTTGTCTTCTTAATGTTTTGACACAAACAGCAAAGGAAGAACTTCACAAGCTAACTATCTGCCTTGAGAGGGCAAATCCGAAGCTTGGTTACGTGGTGAAATTCCTGGTGGATGATGAAGTTGAAGAAGAAGAAGGGGCTTTTAAGAAACATGCTGCTGAACTTTTGGATTGTGCAACTACGGATGTCCGGAAAGCTTACTGTAACTGTTTGATTGACATATGTGTCAATCTTAACCAGTTGGAGAGAGCTTGTGAGTTGTTAGATGTTGGGCTAACTCTCAACATCTATACGGATATTATGTCTCGAACTGCTACTCAATGGTCTTTACATTTGAAGAGCCTCTCACTTGGGGCAGCTTTAACAGCATTGCACATTTGGGTTAATGACTTGAACAAAGCACTTGAAAGTGGGGAAGAGTTCCCATCATTGCTTGGAATCAACACAGGACATGGAAAACATAAATATTCCGAGAAAGGTCTGGCAGGTGTATTTGAGTCGCACCTTAAGGAATTAAACGCTCCATTCCATGAGGCACCTGATAAGGCTGGGTGGTTTTTGACTACAAAGGTTGCAGCTACATCATGGTTGGAGTCTAGACGTGCTCAAGAGGTGGTTGCTGCTTAGCAATGGTCAGGGTTCTTTGCTCTCTGGCCTTGATAATTCTTGTGCTACAGAGATTTTGTTTCTCTTACATCAGAAAGGTACCTTTAGTAGATTATTCATTGTTTAGGATACCTCTTTGTTTCTAGATGGGGAGTTTTGAATTTTGAGTTCAGTAGCTATCCAAGTGTATCTCTTGCAATCAGCAATAGAAAAAGAATTTTGAGGAAAAATGAATGAGACATCATATTAATATTTTAATTCTACCGTAAAATCTGACCATATCTTGCATAGAACACTAAAATAAACTGATGGAAAACATGGAAAATGTTTTCTGTGGCGCCAAGTTACTGTTTGCATTGTATTGGAGCAAACATAGCTAGCTCTTTTGTATTAAAAAAACAGAGGCATGATATTTCTTCTTAATATCAACCAAGTTTATTGACAAGGATGGTTGTTATGACGTAACAATTTTCTTTGCTTCCCAAAGGTAACCTTTATTGTATTTCAGTCTACTGAGAAAAGCCACAAAGGTAATACCCTATTTGGCGTCCTAGTTTTCATATAATAAGCATTGGTTTTACCCGTGGACATACTTCTTGAAATTAATATCAACATTTGAATTGCTCAAGAAAATTAGTATCAGAGATAAATAGGAGCATACTCACTGTACATTGTACACTGGAGGCATTGCTGATTAAATACTTGAAAATAAAATGGATAGTGTAACCAAATGACTAAATTTGAGATCAACATCAAGTTGTTCAGTTTTGCTGATAGCTTTGCTTTATTGGGGGAAGAAAATGTGATCTGCATTTGATCCATCCATGTTTTGAGCAGCATTGACTACTCTGGTTACACCAAGTCAAGACGAGCAGCACCAGATTTCTTGATTCAACCTGTTTGAGCTCTCCCTTACCAGTTAGGAAATTCAGAGCTAGTTGTCCTAACTAAATGTGGACTGCTAATCTGAATTTGTGGAATGTTGTGAAGGATTGAATGTCACACTACATGTAATTGGATGTTCAACTTTATTTAGTAATGGTATTTCGCTTTCCCTATTACTAGCTAGTTAGCCACGAAATTCTTAATGTATGTTGTCACAATGTAATGGAAGTTGATGAAAAAATTGGCTCTGTTATTTTAACAAAGCAAGGAATCAGGTCATTAATATATACTTAGGCTTGAGCTCATTAACTAGGTCCAGTTTTTCTCCATTTGTTACACCTCCCCATTTTCAGCATTAATATGCTCAGCTAGCCTGATATTCTCTGCTTCTTTTCCGTCTGTCTATTTATCACCTTCTGATGCACACAACTCTAAGAGCTATGGCTCTATTTATCACCTTCTGATGCACACAACTCTAAGAGCTATGGCCTATAAAAGCATCATCACATTAATTAAACCGCGTTGAGCTTGTTTAGTTACAAGTTAGTACAGTCAAGAGCTCAGCTGTGAGTATTCCACTAAAGCAATTCACCCATATTTAGCTGAAATCTTTTGCCAAATGAGCCAAGCAGCTGATATTTCGTCTTGCCTTCTTACTGCATATCATTCTTCTGCATGTAAAGGTCAAGTCAATACATATATTGATGTGATTTTCGTGAAATTGTTATAGAGTGAATGGAATTGTTCAGCTAAATGACGTCTTAAGAAATGTCATGTTCGTGTTCTTGAGGTGTTGGATCGTTTAGTACACTCAAAAGTCACTTCATTGAACTTGAACACTACCATATATCATTCAAATGATAAATGGAAGAATCCAATTTCCTTCGATCTTATTGACCTTACATCGGGCATAAGAGCAAGGAAGTCTCAATGTCCAATCCCCCATATGAGCCTTTTGTCTGATTCTATCAAAATGATAAGTACAGTACTAATTTTGAATGCAAGTGTTGAAAATGTTGACATTATTGTCCTCTTTCTTCGTCTTAGCCAGAGTCGGAGCCAAGATTTGAACTTTCTGGTTTTAAATTTAATTTGTGTAGTCGGACTGTTAATTAGGTACCGACTTAAGGGGTGCAATGTATAATGAATGATGCACCCCTTTTTGACTTTATGAAAGAATAACCAATATTCAACTCCGACGGTGCCTTAAAAATAGTGTTAGATGATTAAATAATTGTAGAGTTTTGACTTCCATGTAATACTTTAATATTTGTTGTTCCTGAAACTAATAATGCAGGGTGCTGCAAACTGTAAAATGCCTTTTTTAGACCAAAAATGAAGGTTGCCTGCACGTTTCTTTGTCTGTTACATGTTATAGCAGCTGTATATATATAAATAGAACAGCTATTCATTAATCGTAGTGTACATGCAAATAATAAGTCATGGGGAACTGCATTAACATAAGGAAAGAAAGAGTTCGGAGTTTAGAGGAAGAAGACAAATTGCTGGAGAAAACGCCCATTTTCTCCCAGCAAGTGCAGAAGATGACTTCTGCGGAGATTTATGATCTCCGTGATAGTTGTAAGAGCCAGAGAGTCAAGATTGTATTGACGAAAGAACAGTTGGAGATCTTTTTGAACAATGTTAAAGATCTCCAATCTGGAAAAAATGTTCGATCCTTAAAGGGAAAGAGAAGAAGAAAAGTAGTAGGTAAGAAATGGAGGCCATGCTTAGATACAATTCCAGAGTTGTAGAGTTATTAGAGAAAGTTCATAAGAATATTTTGTGTAGGTGCAAAACCAACACCATTTTTCCATTCTGACATTGTACATGAAAAAAATGAACATATTGGAGGGACGTGATATTAAGAAATGTCAGTATGAGCTTGCTCACATTGTCCATATCAAGCCAGATAAAGAAGGGTTGCGGTTGACTGGCAGCTAGCTTAAAACTAGCCAATTAACGATGAATCATCACATTATATTAGAAAATATTGAGAGCTTCTAGTAGTTTTCTCGTTTATTTTGCATAATAACTTTGGTGAGGATTCATATAGTCAATCTCAACTTGTTTGAGAATGAGACATTGTTATTGTTATAAAGGAGATATCAAGAAGGGTGGCCATTTTTACCTGCCATCCCAGAGTTTAATTATCAGGGCTATAACTTATAAGATACAAAGCTTCACATTCTCCTATTGTTTTCTAATTCTATTATAAGCCCAAAATGAAATGTATGTTTCTTGATTGTAGCATTGTACATGAACAAAAGAAATAATACACATTTCTGAAACTTGAATACATGTATTCCACTCTCATTTTCGAATAGTTACTGCTTATCAAAGAAGGATATAGGCAAAATGAATCAACGAGAGATAATAAGAATATGAATCACTCTCCAAAATATGATTGAATTAGTTCCTCACTTCACAAATTAATCACAACTTTATTCTGTAGCTACTCAACTCAACTGCATTTTGTATATACAAGAATTTTGTAAGAATATATCACACTGATGAACAAAGCGATCTGATTGATCTTTTTCTACTAACGTATGTATCTTCTTCAATATGTTTTGACCCTGATGGAGCTGCAGAACAAATGAAGTAAGATATTTGGATGAGTTATTTGATCTCTACATAGAAAGTGTAAAAAAGAAGAGAGGAAATGCAGACCTTGTTAATGAATTTCTGCTTCTTGCATTTTCATCTGTCTTCATCGATGATACTGAATCTTTCTCTCTTATAGCTGATTCTCTCTTCATTTTCCTAGATTCAACTTCTATGGCTTTGTTTAATGTCTCAATCTTCTTCATTAGCATCTGGAAAATATACAAATTTTTTTTTTTAAAGGAATTGTGATATTTCTGTTATGTATTTAATGATGAAAGGGCATGATAGTTTACCTTGATTTCTTCATCTTTAGCATTCAAAGCAGACTCTTTTGTCTCACAGAATTTCCTCAAACAAAGTACCTCTTTCTGAAGCATATCGTACAAAAGTCCTGATACCATATCGTTATCATTGCTCTCATTGCTTCCAGTGTTCTTATTATCTTCATGGTCATCACCCCTGTTCTTGATTTTCTGTGTATCTGTCATTTCCTTGCTATATATGTGCCCTTTAGAATTTTCTTTGGTTTCTGCATTTTCCTTCTCAGCAACCTTATTTCGAGAAGCCCACAGGCTCTTCTTCACCAAGCTATCTCCCGAGCCTTCCTTGTTGAATTGCTTCCAAGCATCATCCCTTCTAGTCTCTGAACTTTTGGTGATGCTAGATGCCCTTGGTTGAGACGTTGATCTCTTTTTCAATCCAGCATTGCTCGACAAAATACTAAACAAATGATTAGTCTTTTGAGGTTTTGGCGTTCCATTAGGAATGACATCACTTGTTGCTTGCTTTAGCCCTTCTTCCAATGTCCTCAGCCTCAATTTTAGCTTGTCCTACAAGCATATGTTTAACAGATGAGATACCAAAATATCAGAACATACAGTCAGACCTCCCTAACTGTGGAACCGATCTTTCATGTTATGTTATAAATGTTCTCTGTAACAACATTTCACAATAGCTGCCGGAAAGTATCATTGACAAATGATGTTGTTATAGAGTTTGACTATATATGTAAAAACAAGATCTCACCTTGATTTGTGCTTCAGCCTTAGCAGTTCTCTCTGATATCACGAGCTTGTTTCTTAGTCGCTGCATCTCCGCCTACAATCCAAATACACAAAGTTACAGCTCACAGAAATTGACTAGTTAAGTATGATAACTCATTTGATCAGACTTATTAGCATATTGTTCTAGTGACCTGCAAAAGTTTTCTCTCTTCTAGCCATTGTTTAACAGGCATGACTTTGTCATTCTCATCTTTCCACTCGTTTGCCACGACTGTTGCTACTCGATTTGCTGAAATCTTGAGTCTTGCTAGTTCCCTTTCCAATGTCCTCTTCTCTTCCTACATGTTCATGAAAAGCTCCAATCAGTTTATCAAAGAGTAATTGAGTTCTGTTACTTTGATGGATTGTTTTCGCGGTTTATCTTACTTGTAGTTCAGAAATTTGTCTTTGACAGTCGCGAATCTTGTTAGCAGCTGCTCCTCCAGCAAGAATTGCCTCTTCAAGCTCTTTAATAGTTTGGGTAAGCCTTTCAACTTCTAAAATCTTTTGACGGTTCGTCTTATCAAGTATTTTGTGTTCCTCCTGCATGCAGATGAGGAGCAATTCATGTTTATACTATCTATTAACTTGTTATCTATGTTGTTCGAACTCTCCAAAAATGTTGCTGCATCCGTGACGGATCCTCCAAAAATGCACTATTGTTGGAGGATCCAGCACAACTCATCAACATTTTTGAAGAGTCCAAGCAACACAACTTGTTATAGTCTGGTTTTGAAACTCATACCTGACAGATTTCAATTTGTCTTCTCAACTCAAAGTTGTGATTCTGAACTTCTTCAACTATTAATGCTCTTTCTAAAGCACTTTTTAGTATCCTTTCTGCTTCTAACAATGCTGCTTCTTTTGACTTGTTTTGTCTTTCCAAAGCCCTTATATCTTCCTGTAATGCTGCAATCTGAAAAAGAAAAAAGAAAAAAACACAAGTTAATGGCAACATTGGTGTACAGAAACAAAAATGAAATTTCAACATACAGTCAAACCTCTCTATAACAACTTCATGTGTGATTGATATAGGCATATAACGAAATGATGTTATAGGGAACGTATGATATAACATAACATGAAAAATCAGTTCTAAAGAAAATTTGACCGTTATAGTGAAGTGTTGTGTTATAGAGAGGTTTGACTGTACGTATATTCAGTACCTCATTCTTATACATCTTAATCTCTGCTTCAAGAGGAGCAATAATGGACTCGATAGGAGGCGAATCGTCGTCCTTCTGGTCTGCATACACTCTCCTAAGAGTTGATTCAGCAGCATATTGTGCAGCCAGAGCTTCTTTCTTCTCATTACTGAGATTCTTGATATCAAGATTCTGCAATATTTGATCAACACCAAAAACAATTTAGGACTTCTTTTAGTATATGTAAATACCTATGTTACTCAAACTCTCCAAAATTATTGTCGTACTCGTGTCAAATCCTTAAAAGATACACTACACTTGAAGGATCCAACACACACTCGTTTACATTTTTAAAGAGTCCGAGCAACATAGATAAAATACTGCTTTCTGAGCTAGACTAAGGAAAATAAATAAAATGACAAACCTTTTGTTCAAGAAGATTTTCACTTATTTTCATTTTTTCTTCCAGTCTTTGAACTTTACTTCCAAGCTGTAAAAAAAAATTGGAATTGGATTATCAAGTAATTTTTGGTAATTTCAAGGATATTAAATAATTATGCAGTTTCATATAGCTTTGTAATTTTATTGTTATATCAAATAAAGTTTCATAATCATATGTGAAATGAATCGTTAATACCTCTTCAAGTGCCTTATCTTTGAGAGTGTCTGTTGCTTTCAAAGCCTTTATTTCACTTTGAGCCGCTCCAAGTTCTCTATCTTTCTCTGAAAGATATATTCAAAATCAAGAATTAAAAGTAATTAATAACTAATTTTGTAATTATACAAATTTTTGTACATGTAATATATAGGCATCACGAATGTTACAAAAAGAATAATTGTTAAAAATCAATTACATGAAAATGAAAGATTACCTAAGTCACAAACTAGAGTTGAATAAACCTCTTCTTGCAACTAAATTAAAAAGACTTTAAATTGTATATACCGACGGTGTATATTACGTTATTCTATATGCTATAATTGGTAATTTATTTTATTTTCAAAATTATAGTCCCACTTTTATGAAGAGTAATCTATATATACATACATATCTTTTGATTGACCTGATAATATAAAAATTTCTTTGTTAATTTCTTGATGCAATATAAATTAACCAATTTTTTTTTTTAAAAAAACATATATTCTTTGTCGCCTACATCTTTCGTTACGTTATCTGACCGCACCGATTCCCTAAATATATGCATATTTTCATAATCGTACGTATTTTAACGTTATATTATGAAAAATGTGTTTAAAAACTAAATTATAAAATGATAATAGTAGATGTAAATATGGAGAATAAAAATGCAATATTTTCATATCGCTCCCTAGGCCTTGTCTCATAAAAGAGAAGATCAAGATTGATTGAAAAGAAAATTAATTAAGCCTTAATGGAAAGTAAGTTGAAGTCAGTTATATGAATCTTGTTCATTCAAAAGAATAAAAAAAAGAAAAAGAGAGAAGATCAAAGACACGCACGTTTGACAGATGCAAGATTGAAGGTTGTAAAAACACAATGAAAATCACGAGTTTGATCATGTTCAAATGTTATTAGCTAAGTCTGAATAATTATGCAAGGTTATTCAGTATCTATACTTGTGGAGATTTATAAAACAAGGAGTCGATGAAATAATCGAGGGACACACAAGAAGGGACTTTGGATAAGGAACAAAGGAGGAAATGAAATTACCTTTGAGTTGGTTGTGCAAACTATTAAGTTCAAAGATAACAGCATCAGTATGATGGCCAACAAAATAATGTTCTTCATCTCCAAATTCATTAAACCCTGCCATATTTCTTGTTATTTTTTCTGTCTTCTATAAGTGAAAAATACTATTGGCTTAAGGAAAGAAAGTAATTATATATATGGAGATACTTTATATTATATAAAGTGTTAGAAGAATGGAAGTTATTTAAAAGAGTTTCATTACTTATAAGCAAAATTGGCCGCAAAAAGTGGATTCTATTATACAAAGAGAACAACTCTTTCTATGAAGCAAACAAACTCTAGAAAATAACAACAAATTATAGCCGGCTCAGCCGGTTTTTTTAGAAAATCAATATACCGCGGAGCTAGAATACGAGTTACGAGTTGAAGGTTTAGCCAAATTCAATAATTATAGTTCAATATTGTGTTTCTATTAAAAAAAATTATCACGCTTGTACAAATTATTAATTTAGAATTTAGTCGCTTAAAATGACCAAATTCACGAATCTATATACTTCAAATCCTGACTTCGACTCTAACATGTGCCAAATGATATTTTCTACATTCCCAATTTATTTTAACTTTATCTTTTTGAAACATTCCAATAATTTCTTCTCTCTTTTAACAAACAACTCCATTACTAAAAATAAAGCTAGTAGACCGATTCTTAACGTTTGTATTTTTATATAATATGGTATTGTTATGAAATGTTCATGAAGATTGTCTTTTATATTGAACCAAAAAAAAATATAAAAAAAATGGAGAGAGCGCTAGCTAGGTGGCATTTTATAATTAGTCAAATCAAAGTAAAAAATAAGAAAGACAATTGCTATTAGCTAGAGAAGAAAAAGTTAAGTTTTCCTACCCTTGTAAGTTGTATGGAGAATCTGCCTTGTGAAGTTCTCCTTAAGCAGTAGAGAAGTGGTAGGTGACCAAGTCTCATATCTATAGCTAGCCCCATAATTTTAAAATAAATAAATGATAATAATGAGTTTTGGATTTTGAACTCTTGAAAATGAAAATCTCGTTAGCACGATATCCTCTTTGATGATTTTTATGCCGCACAAATCTGAATTAGTCAGAGCAGTAGATTTCAAATATCAGATAATTAATAATAAGAGTTGGGTAGAGCGTTCGTTATTTAGTGTGGGGTGGGTGGGGTGGGGTGAGATGGAGGTGGGGGTGAGTAGAAGAGAAAGAAGTATAACTTGGATTAGCTATGATGACTTCCTTGATAAAACCTCTTACTTAACACTAAGCAATTGCTTGAGCGTTAAACACTCCTTAAAACATTGGTTTTTGGTGAACTTAATAACAAGTACTCATTGATAAAACACCAATAAAATGAGGCATTGATGACATGAAATTGGGGGGAAATGGTTCAAACATGAGAAGTGGCTTAAAAGTATAATAAAAAATTATTCCAAGTTTGAGGAATTAATCAAAATTCTTTATTGAAAGATTAACCCCTAGCTCATCTTTGCTTTTAATTTAAGTATATATAAATATAAATGATCTAATCGAAAAATAACAATAATAACATATTCAGTGTAGTCTTACAAGTAAGGTTTGAAGAGAATAAGATGTACGAATACCTTATCCCTATCTTTGTAAGATAGAGAGATTTTCTCTGATAGACTAGCAACTCCAAAACAATGAAATCAAAACAGAATTAAAAAGAAAGTAATTTTGTGCTTAGTTGGATGACACTTGCCATATAATGGCGTTTTTCTAATTATACATGATTTATTTTGGTAAGACGACAAAGGGAAGACTCCTTTTGCCTACTTCACTTGGAATAAAAATAATGAATTACAAGACAAATATAGATATGTGGTATCTAAATAGTCAAAATATTTGTTGATTGAAATGTTTAAAATTAAAATAGCAATAAGATTCAATATATTCAAAGGGGGATTAATTGATTAAGGAATTGATGTGATTAACTTTATAAGTTAGTACATCCATTTGGCTTAATGAAGGCAAGATTAATGTTTATGAAAGTGACATCAAATGTGGTCACAAACTAAGCTGTGAAGGTTATTATTTTTAATTTATAAAATGTTTGGATAATTTTGTTGAGTAGGTGAATTGTGATCAGATAGTGATTGTTATCATTACTTGCTAATAATCTAATTTAATTTGTTTCATTTTCCCTTTCATTTCTATCAAATACCATTGATATATTTTTGGTTATAATAAATTTAGCGTTTGTTTGGTTATCAGGATAAGAATATTGATCCCCATATAATACTATTAAGAACTATATTTATCCTATATATGGTTACAAATATTAGCTAACATAGATAATGTTTGTACCGTCTTATAATTATTTATCTCATATAGAACATGTGATAGTAATTTCAGAATTGTTCAAAATTGTCTTGAAAATTAATGATTGTGTTGTTTGTTTAAATTCTATTATGACCTCTATCACTAAAGTAATTGTTTCTTTGTTGATAATTAATCTTGTAGAATATATGCAACAATGCCACATTTTCCTCCAATATAAAGTACATCGTTTTCTTACTATATCCCCATTAAATAGAGTTTAGACCAACACAACAATAAGGGCAGCATTATTAATTTGTAGTAGGTGTTGATGTGTGTATGCCTTTTAATGTCTCAAGTGTAAGTTGTAATAAATTACAATACTCGTTGACATTTTTCCAGAATCCAAATCTATAACTTGTCAAACGTTGATATATCACATATTTTTAATTTATATAATCCTCTTGAATTATTATTGATACTCTATCGAAAACAAATGACTTAACTTTTACAATTTACCATTGCAGGTTCATCCGAACCCTCTTCTTTCGACACAAAATATAAATTTAATTAGTCCAACAAACAATGTATCCTAGCTTATAGTAATGAAATAGTTATCCAAAAAAAATAATTGTTTTAATTTTTTAATAAAGAAAAATGTTGGATCAATTTTGCCAATCATAGTACTAGCCCAACTATTCCCCTCTCCCAAAAAGCCCAAATAGAATCAACCCATAGCTACCCTTGAGGCTTTTCCCCAAAATATTACACCATTTTATCGTCTTAACGCTTGTAATAATTTACAAAAACATGAAGTAGATTGACAGTTATGGACTTTCGACTTTCGTTTGTCCTACGAGTAAACCTTGAAGATCAAAATTATGTCCTTTAAATACAATAACGTTAAAAGTTGATGACCATCGACTTTAGAGGGTATTATTGTAAATCACACAAATCCAAGACCCATATTTGACCTTGGAGATTTGTGTATATCAGACTTTACTGGTGACCACAATTAATTAACTCCCAATTTCAGTTCAGGTTTGCCAAATGTTGGTCAATCTCTGACTTTTGGCCTCTCAACTTTTATCACAAAATAAATAATTTTTTTTTTAAAAAAAGTTCTTCGTTTAATATACTGTGTTTGAAATTAATAATGATAATATGACATAATAATTTCAATATACGTAATATGAAACAAAAATAGCTTAAGCGAATCACGAATAACTTGTATCGCTAAACAATGTAAGAATCTTTAGCTAATCCTATGAATAATAGTATTACATTTAGAGATTATTAAATGTCTAATTCACATGTTATTTTATGACGAGGAATGTTTTCAGGCAGTAAATAAATTGAAGTATTAATTACAATAAATATAGTTGTAAATATCAGGCATTGGGTTCATTATTCGATGTGACTAAATTTTCTGGACTCCAACTACTACTTTAATAGCAGTGTTAATTAATGAATTAATTTTCACAACGTTTCCAATAAACTAAGTATTGAAAATGATGTATTTGAATATAAGTATTCACATTGACAACATATAGTTTATTTTTATCTGTTAGTATGCTAAAAATAATTGTTCAATTTAAAATATTAAGTGATAATTTATCATTTTGTGTCTACTTATTTCTCAATATTTAGATAACTTTTAATTAATAGAAATAATATAGTAAAATTATCTTTTTATTTATTGTTTCTCATGAAGAAGCATTTCAAATCAAACATAAATAAATAAAAATAAACTAAAGGAGTATAAGTTAGTAATTTATAAACTTAAGGCAAAACCTATCTTTTAATTAAATCAATAAATTTCAAATACCGAATAATTAATAACACACAACAAAAAAATAGGAAAGGGAATAGAGGCATATGCATACCATACTTCATTAGTTATGGTATCAGATAATTAATTTCTTATCTTATCAAAGTGCAAATTGGCATAGTAATAAATATAAGGGAAATAGTAAGAGTCATATACATTATGGATGAAATGGAAAAGACAGTGACACTTGAATTACCTCTGCATTTATAGTCATGTTGTTTAAGATTCTTTAAAAATATTGATAGAGTATATGAATTTGACTCTTCAAAAATATTAGTAAATACGCATCGAATTAATAATGCATGTATTTTTGGAGGGTCTATAACTCTTGAATTGGATTTAATTTCTTTTACTTTTAAATTTCATTTATAATTAAGCATTGTCATATAAATTGAGACAAAAAAATACTGGTAATTAATTAAATGCAATTCATTAGTTTCTATACATATATAGGGAGCAGGCAGTGAAATGAAAGATGTTCACTATAGTCACAGCCTAGTTACTGAAAAATGTAGGTAACTATAATTATTAGTATCATTTATACAAAAAAGAGAGGATAATTTTATTATATTAACTATGAATATAATAACTTAAATTCAACATTTAAAAAAAAGGAGTAGTACTTATTATTAAAATAAAATAAAAATAAAATGATAAATTATCTCTTAATTTTTCGAAATAAAATTAAATATTTGATCCCTTTGAATGACAAGTACGTGTTAGAAGAAGCCCATAAATCCACTAGCTCTTATACCAATATATGTATCATTAATATACATCAACTTTTTTTCACTATAAATTCTCCTACCCCTCTATACATTTTGTACCATCAACCTAATTTTGGATTTTATAAGGAGTACTACTTTTATCTCTCTATTTTTTTATTTCAAAAATTTCCATATTAAGTTTTCATTCAATCTATATGTCATATGGTTCATATTTTTTTGCAGTTTCATTACTTTGAAGAATACATTCAAGTGCTGAAATATTCAATGACAATGAAGAGCTTTTTCATATTCTATGTGGTTTTGTTGCTTGTCTCATTCTCTGGTATATTCATAATTTGTAGTTTTGTACTCATATTTCCTTCTTCTTTTGACAACAATAATAACATGTTCAATACAATTTTACAAGTAGAGTCTGGGGTGAATATGATGTAGACTCTACATTTGTTGTGGTAAATAGGCTGATTCTGGTAGATCATCGACTCAAAAGAAGTATAATCAAATATCGTTTGAATATTTCCTTCCCCCTTCATTTTTATTATTGGACTTAATGTTATGCACTTATACATGCAAATAGTTTTTAAGTTTTGAATAGTCTTAAATTCTAGATTTATAAATGAATGTTTGGGCTGCATGTATGCAGACCAACACGTATTATTTTCAGGGGAAATTAATTGAGTACAAACTTGTAGTAATAGTTAACATTTTATGTTTACTGAATTTAATCTACTTGCATGCATATATATAGCTTTGAATGTTTTGAAACAAGTGATGTTTATCTTTTGATTGTGTAGTTATACACATTAATCATGCTTTGGAACTAGCTCATGAAAAAAATGGTGCTGGCCTAAACTACACTGTCAATTCTGCTAGGAAGTTACTACAACTACCTGGTAATTCTTTTTTCAATATACAAAAAGGTGTTTGACTGATAACCCATCATGTGTACTTTCTTTGTCAAAAATTGAATGAATAGATTTTCTTTTGTTTATGTAGATATTGGTGAAGGTGATGGTATTGGCTATATTGGCGATGGTAATGACAATGATGGCAATGTTGGTGGTGATGATGGTACCGGTGGCTTCGTTGGTAATGTTGGTGATGGTAATGGTGGTGATGGTAATAGTACTGGTGGTGATGGTTCAGAAAACAGAATAGGTGAAGGTATATGTTCAAATAAATTCATTCAAGTGAACCAAGGTCCATCAGCATCACTTCCTAGTGGTATACCAACGTATACTGTTATCGTCTTAAACGCGTGTTTCTCAGGAAGTTGTAGTATTTCTAACATTCACTTGAGTTGTGGTTGGTTCAGTTCAGCAAGGCTTATTAATCCAAAGATTTTCAGAAGACTTAACTATAATGACTGCCTTGTCAATGATGGACAGCCTCTCACTGCTGGAGAATCTCTTACTTTCTCATATGCTAATACTTATCCATATAAACTTGCTGTTTCTTCTATTGTCTGCTAAGTCAGATAGTTTGTAAAAATCTATCTTCTTTTGGGAAGTTCTAGTAGTCTTAACTTGTCTATGGTGTTGCTAATATCTTAATAGCACAATGCAAATAATATCTCTTTCTATTTTGTTAGTACTGTTATGTTTCAGCAAGAATGCCTTTTGTAGTGTGTCATCTATCATATTCGTAATGACTGTAAAGTTGTCTCTGCCTGTCCTATATGATAAGAATTCAAGCCGTTATAACAAATGTATACCTTGATTATGTGTAAACAACACATCAATCTAAAACAATTATGGTTCACTACTATATGAATCCTTACAGATCATGTCTTTACACCACTAACATAATTATAGAAGCTGTAATCTGTAAATAGGGAAACATATCAAACTGAAATGAAACTAACAAAACACTAAAACCAAGAAAGTACAGACAGAGCAAAATAAATTGAAGGCAAATTATATTACTAATTGAATTCAAGCATAAACATACAAGGAAAATCCCGTTTTCGCACAACTTAACTAATTCCATAGGATAGCTGCCATCTCCCACCGTACCAGGTAACTGTGTCCACTTTATGCAAAAACAAAACTGAAATCTAATAGTTATAATCATAACTAAAATCAGTAACACCAACCATTGCAGACACCACTTGAGTAACAATATAAAAACTGCCTCCCATTATAGTCAAAATCAAAATTGCAGAAATGGGGTTCTTCAAAAGTTCATAAATAGGCTGAAAAACAGCCCAAAGAACTCCAGTACTAACTGTCAATGCATAAAGACCATATCTTCTCATATTATCCCAAAATTCCTCCATTAATGGACCTTCAGGACCCAAAGCTAATGCCTGATTTTTATCATCAAAACCCATTAAAAACAACACTACACCAACAGAAACAGCTCCCAACACCAAAAGATTTGATCTTTCCTTAGAAATTTCACTTCTTGATAATTTCTTGGATTTGGGCAAAATTTCCAGAGCTAATGGTTTCACTATGCTTCTTTTTTCTGAAGCTACCTGGTAAATTTCTCTTTTCCCATATGGGAATCTTGGATTTTTAATGGGTGATTTGTGCTTGAGTTGAATGAGTAATGGAAGATTACAGTGTTGAAAATGGAGTTGAAGTTTCATTTTTTTTTTTGAGAGAGAGATAGAGCAATGAAAGGTTGTGATTTTAGTTTGTTTCAATTTTTGCAATTTATACCTTATCTTCTTCCTTTTATTATCTTATGAAAAATGGGCCTTCTCTCAACCAAACAGATTGATTTCAAGGCCCAATTATACATCTTTGTAGGACTAGCACATATTGTCAAAACTCAAAAGGGAGAAAAATGAGATCTTTGCACGAATAGCCGGACAAATTTATTGTTTACTTTTATTAGCCGAGTTGCTCGGATGGTAAGCATCCCTCACTTCCAATCCGAAGGTTGCGAGGTCGAGTCACCAAGGGAGCAAAAGGGGTGGAAGCTCCTGGGAAGGATAAAAAAAAAGTATATATAGATTATACACGATAATATAAATACTATACATGTATTATACATTTGACGGCTATTTTTAGTTTAATTAGTTGGGTGGACAACAGTTTAGGTTAGTTCTTCAAAAATGAAGCACACTTCACTAAAAGCCTGGTCGTCGGTCGAGGTTTTTTTGTTTAACCATTTGATATTCGATAAGTTATACCTCTGTCCCAAGTAAATTAAAGTCTATCATTTATTATTCTTATTAACCATACTACTCAATTTAAACTTAATTGCTTTCTTAATTTCATATTATTTGACCCATATTGTATTGACACAATTCTTTAACAATTTTTTTATTAGATATATATTTTACTAAACTAATGATATTTTTAAACTTTTATTTTGACTATTACTACTTTACAAAGTTATTTAATTCCAAGGATAGAAAGTAAAAAATATAATAAAACTGTTTTGATTTTTAAATTAGACAATTAAATTAAATATTTATTTTTATCACAGGCCAAATGATATGAAACTAGGGGAGTAATAAATTTGTAAAACTGAATTTCAATAGTAGTATTTAAGAGTTCATTTTTATTAGAATTCATAAAAAAATAAAAATATATTTTTCTGAATTTTGTGTTTTTTTTTAGTATAGAGACCAAAACTCAAAACCTTTGAATTTTGTGTTTCTTCACTCTTGTTACTGCTACCGTAGTCCATATGTCACAAAATCTCAAAAAGCTCAACCTTTTGCTTGAGTTGGCAACAATGGCATTTGCTTTTTTTCTCCCCTGCTTCTTCTTTTCTTGTTCTTTTACTCTTTACCATATCTTTTTCCCTAACCGTCGCCCCTTGTACAACAAAAAAACTCAACTAAGTATTCTATGGCTTTTCTCTCAACCTCTGTTTCTTCCTAAAACAACAATCTTTTACTATTTTTGAGGTGAGTTACTAGTTACGTGCTTAGCTTGTTTTCTTGAATTCTGGGTTCTTGTCTTTTTTGTTCCTTTTCGAACCCTAAGCTATTTGTTGTAAGCATGATCACTTCATGTGCTGGTTTAATGTTGTATGTTTTTGTTATCGTACATGGTTGTTCTTTGAAAATCAGCAAACCCCATTTCGTTTTTCACCATGTTTGGGCGAATTTGGTCTTTGGTTAGTAATCTTGAGAAAAAAGATCTCTTCTTTGTAGTTGTTGTATTTGAGAGTTTTCTGTAATTAGGTCAGTTTATCTTTGGATTAAGCAAAATTCTCTCTCTGTTTCATATGGGGTTGTGGTTTGATGCTGTTTTCATTGTTTATATGGTCATCAGGAGCTAATTGTTGGGAAAAAAAAATCTCTTCTTTATAGCTGTGTTGTATTTGAAAGTTTTCTGGAATAAGGACAGTTTATCTTTGGATTAAGCAAAATTCTGACTGTGTTCCAATTGGGGTTGTGGTTTGATGCTGTCTTTTCATTGTTTATATGGTCATCAGGAGCTAATTGTTGGAAAAAAATCTCTTCTTTATAGTTGTGTTGTATTTGGGAGTTTTCTGGAATAAGGGCAGTTTATCTTTGGATTAAGCAAAATTCTGATTGTGTTCCATTTGGGGTTGTGGTTTGATACTGTTTTTTCATTGTTTATATGGTCATCAGGAGGTAATGTTGGAAAAAAAATCTCTTTTTTGTGTCTGAGAACTAAGGAGATTAGTTTGCTCCATGTCTTTTGCTGTCCGTTTATATTAGTAGTCATACTATTGCCCTTATAGTTTCTTGTCCTTCGATTTCTGTTACGATCTGTTGTTCCTTGTACCTTGATTATCATGTTGTTTCTGTTACTATCTATTGTTGTTGTTGTTACTGATGATGTTGTTATTATCTGTTGTTTTTTGTACTTCTGTTACTTCTTGTTCAGGACTGCTTTGGATTGTTTTTCCAAAATGATTGTTACCTAAAAATGATTTTTTGTGTTTGTGGATGAGGGTGTTTAAGAGCTGGGCTGTGTTTTGATTAATCTGAACTGCTTCTCTATGGCATCAGGATGGATACAAATAGTCATGTATTTATTTCGTGGGAAGAGCGCGTTGTTTCTTAAGGGAAGGACCATCGTGTTGTGCACTACTACTTGAAGGATTCATCAGGCGAGATGATCCTTGTTGTGGTGGGTACTGAAAGAAGTGCAAGGCACATGGTATTTGTTATCTCAGAGGATTATTTGGATGCTTTTGGGCATACAAGTAGCATAAGTTCTGAAACAAAGTGGCGTGCAAAACGAGATATAGTGGAACGGCTGATGTTTTTGATTTCAAAGCATCACAAATCACCACCTATTTCAAGTATGTATAATCATGTAGCAGTCTAAGGTTTCAGTTACATGAGATTTGAAGTATTTGTTTACGTACATTTCTAGTATTTATTATTTCTGAAGAAGTTGATCGTAAATTCTTGGCTGCTGGTTACACACAATCAATTTAGAGACGGCAGATGTCTTATATGTCTAAAAGCAACAATGTTCAAGTTCTGCGAATATCCAAACTTTATCAATGTGATGGGTCAATATCAGTCTCACTTTTTGTGTACTATTCATTGGTTTACAGTGCTTTGCTAATCAATATGTAGATGAAAAAAAAATCCCATTTTGATGAGTTTGTAGATGAAAGATCTTTTGCTTTCACAAGGATGAAACTAAATTTTGTCGCGATTATTGTTTCCCTAAAGAAGCCTACCTCCCGTGGGTTTTGGGGAGGGAGCAGTGGGAGATGGTGAAAAGTTATTTCCAGTTCCATTTTTATTTCGAGATTTTTGTTCCCGACTTCAGTTTTCCAGGCACAAGCTGAATTTTCAATTTAGTTGTGCATCTGAATTTAGCCTAGACTGACTCGAGACAAAGATTCCTTACAACTCGCACCAATAGAGGCACTAAGCGTCCGGAGATTGATTGAAAAAATAAGGTCCAGCTGAACCTCTCCCCCCCTAACCGCCTATCTACTCGTGTTTGTAGCTCGATCGAAGGTCAAGACTGTGGTCCGATGGAAAAATAAAAGTCGTCCGTATCAAGTGATACGTGAATTGCTCAGTAGTGTGTACTGATGGTAGTTCTTTGTATCCCCGAGATGAATAATCCTTGTTTGGAGAATAAATGAGAGCTTATCCTTCTAAGTAATTACTTCATTATGTTTTGTTTTTACAAGGAAAGTATAATTTGTGCTCCTTGTTTTAACCACAGTTTCCTGTGTGTTGTTGTTCTTGAAAAACGTGCATTGCACAAGTTTGTGGTTTAGTACAATATTTTGAGAATGAGGCCTTTTTTCTTTGGCTGATTCAAACATTATGAGTCGTTCAATCCTAAAGTCTAAATTACTATGTGATTTGGTCTTCAGTTGTTCCGTGACGTCTTAGCATTAACTACCGGTATATATTAAAGTTGCACCATAACAGTGCAAAAAGACTTTACAAAATCCAAACCAAGCTTAGGCTACTGCTTCACAAGGATACTATGATATCAACCAATGTTTCAACCTCCTCAACATAGCTTTCTTTACACCAAAAATAAAACAAAAAATTACCCACCGTGTTCAAGAATAGTTGCCATAATTTCCCAGTCACACGACAATGAATGAGTAAGTGGCTGTTAATTTCCCGAGCAACTCCTCACAAAAAGCATCTAGAACACAGTTGAAAACCCCTTCTTTGAAGTTTATCTTGTGTGAGGCAAGCATTTCTTCCTACGAGCCAAGAAAAGCACACCACCTTAATTGATTGATCATTCCCTTAAGTTGATGGGACTAAATAGTTATTACAGATAATGTAAATAAAGAAAGAAACTAATAAAATATTACACAATCTCCTAACTGCCTAATTAAAAGGGATTAGGAAATATTCTCATATTTAGACTGTTTAATCATACTATATTTAAATATTCTTTATCTACACTATCCAAATATACCATAATTAACACTCTCCCTCAAGGTGGAGCGTAGAAGTCATACGCTCCTAGTTTGCCACAAATATAGTCAATTCTGGATCCTCGGAGTGATTATAAAAATATCCGCTAGCTGATCTTTTGAGTTGACAAAACTTGTGGTGATATATCCAGACTCAATCTTCTCTCGAATGAAGTGACAATCTATCGCAATGTGCTTCGTTCTTTCATGGAACACTTCATTAGAAGCGATATGTAATGCAACTTGGTTATCACAAATCAATGTCATCAGTTCAACTCCTCCATCTTCAATTCTTGGAAAAGTTGACTCAACCATATAAGCTCACATGTAGCTAGTGCCATAACTCGGTATTCTGCCTCAGCGCTTGCGCTTGATCTAGCTAAGAAAACTTACTTTTTACTTTTTCAAGATATTATATTGCCTCCAATTAGAACACAATAACCTGAAGTGTACCTCATGTCGGAAGGAGATCCTGCCCAATTTGCATCAGAATATCCAACAATGTTGGTGTGTCCCTTATCTTCATATAATAAACCTTGCCTTGGAGAGTTTTTGATATATCACAGGATGCAAATCACTACATTTTAGTGACTATCAGAACGTGATTGTAAAAACTGGCTAACTACACTAACAACAAATGAGATGTCTGCTCGCGTGATCTTAAGATAGTTGAGTTTGCCAACAAGTCTCCAATATTTGCTAGGATCTTTAGAGGCTCCCCTGCCCTGGAATAAGCTTAGTATTTGGATCCATGTACTGTCTACATGTTTGCAATCCAACATACCACTGTCTTCCAAAATGTCTAAGGAATATTTCCTTTGAGTTTTAGCAATACCATGGCCAGATTGTGCCACTTCAATACCTAGAAAGTATTTCAGCTTGCCCAAATCTTTAGTCTGATAGTGACTTGAGAGGTGTTGTATGAGGGGAGGATTGTCCAAGTCAACTTAAAGAGACCAAATTCTCATCCCTTTTTCGATGTGTGAATTCTTATGAGCTAGCTTTTGAGGTGTGAGTTAGGTTTAAGGCCTAATTTAACATGGTATCAGAGCAGCCATCTCACCCAATGTTGGGGAACCTAAAATTCAAAATTGCCCACGCACGAGATGCTAAGTACAGGGCGTGAGGTGGCGTGAGCTAGCTTTTGGGGTGTGAGTTAGGCCTAGACCTAATTTAACAAATATATTTCCTGTTGTAAAGCGAAAGCAAATTTTTTTTTTTTATTCTAAACCTTAATATCCTTCTAGGTCCAATTGAAGATTATTATTTATAATATGCATCTCAAATATGCCACAAATGACCAAGATTTCCAAAAAATCTTATTTGTAGGAAGTGCCACAATGATAGTATATTTTCAATCTATTCTTGACCTTTATCGCCAGTTCAACTGGTTGAAGTTGTACATAAACTTCATTGCCCTTCAAACTCTACACCGGGTTATTACCCAATCAATTGTTTTTGCAATGACTTGGCTATTATCATGCTTTGTGATAATACTATGGATTTTGAGACACCCAACCTTTTGTTGGAATCCTTCCACAAGAGAATCAATAGTACTTCCTCATCCACAATTTTTCCCGGAGGAATTTTGGGATTGGCTTATGAGTCAACTAGTGGTGACTATAAGATCCTTGTTATTCACGATGTCAAATATAGTGGCGGCTGAATTTTGTTGAATTTTATGTCCTCTAATATAGCTCGTGATCATTTATATAGACTTTGGTTTGATTTGCTTGGTAAATGTTGTCATAATATTGTTTCCATATTTCAACAATGAATTCTTTGGTCTTCTTGATGGTTATATGCACATGAAGAATTTATAGTCTATGTGCTCATTCAAATCTAGAAGTCTAAGTAACTAAGTTTGCAAAATACGGTGTCTCTTTTTATAATAACCCAAATTTTAATGAGGGATTAATTGGTAATTTTAACCCAACATAAATAATAATAATAATAAAAATAATAATCTTATTGCATAGGAGCGGGGGTTTTACCCTGTGCGCACCCAAAGGGTAGCGGCTGTGGATTTCCCTTGTCATAAAAAAAAATAAAAAAATAATAATAATTAAGAGAGTTAAAAGGAGTGGGCCAAGCCCATTATCCTATTAGGGCAATTGATTCCTTAAATTTTGGGAGAAAAGAAATGAACTCATTGAGAAATGTTTTGTGGAGTTCAAGGACGGCAAAGAGGAATTTCATAGACTACTGTTTCGGGTGATAAGCTTCAGGTATTGGCATAAAATTTGACTTATGGTGGTTTATATGTTGTAGACTTACAGTATATGTGTTGCATGAATTTGCAGAAAGTTATCATAATCCTTACCTTTATGATGATTAGCTAATGATTGAAGGACAAATGATTTGACAATGATTGGTCGTTAGTGAAATTGGATTTGTAATATTGGGTTTAAAATCTACTGTGGGAAGACCATGTATTTTTTCAGTGATGCAGTTTAAATTTCACCACTTCTAACTAGAAGACATTAGAATTAAGAAGTGATTGGATAATAATGAAAGAGAGAGATATCGTAAATGTAAAAGTATTGAGATTTGACCTTGGCTAGCGTAATATTTTTGCATAGATTGAGGTAATTGGAGGTTGTTTGGTTGGTGTTTATTCGTTGCAAGGTTGGGAAACTCATGATTAGCAAGGTAAATGAGACTTTGAGGTTTGGTGCTTGCTTTCTAAAATTTGCTTTTAAAATGTGTTTTGTCTGCCTGATCCATATGTTGGGACACGTGTGTGCTTGGCAAAATCGGTGGTCTTTGACGAACCACATATATGTTATTTGGAGAAGAATATAAAAAAATATTTAATAAGTGATTTGTGGTGTGGCGTGATCTCTTACCATGGCGTTGGGGAGTTCGATATTTTTCCTTCGCTGTCGTGATATAGTTACTAGGGGCATACATACGCTACCGTAGTATGTTAGGGACCTTGTACATGATGCTCTGGTTTACGTTTGGAACATTATATATACTGCCGTGAAATTGTTAGGGTGCTAGATTGATCTCCTTTATGTGGATTGAGTTGAAATATGTAATGTCCTTTTTGAACCTATTGAGCATTATATAATAAAATATATTTCTATCCATATCATTCATGTGTTTGTTGTGTGGTCATATTTTTTAACACTTGTTCAAAGGGTATTAAAGTAGCGGGTCGAGGATCTTATTTAGGTATATTTATGTATTGCTCACTCCGTACCTACATGTCTATGCATATATATTTGTGGAGGGTGAGACTGTTGGCTGACGAGTACGTTCGCATCTTAGGTGAGCTTGCACATTAATCATCGAGGCAGTTGTTTCATCTCTATCTATTTTATAGTGAATTTCTTCTTTTTCTTGGGGTTTGCATACCTGACAGCTGAACTCATGTAATTCTATTAGATGATCCATGGTCTTATTGTGGGATTTGGGCTAGATAATTAGTCTTTGAGTAACCGTTGAGTTAATAGATGTATTATGGAGTTTCATTGGATAATTGTTATCCATTTATTGATTATTATTAATGTGCTAGACTTGCTCGTAATTTCTCAAAGTGCTTATATAATTGGGTAAGTGAATGGATAATTGGTTCGCCCGCAAGGTGGTGTCAGTGGGTGTCAGTCATGTCTAAGGGGTATTTTGGGATGTGACATTTATCACACGGGTAAACCCTCTACCACTTCACAAATAATTTCTTGTGTAATTGTTGCAATTGGTTTATATGTTGCAAAGTTGCTTATGTTTTTGAGTTGTTGATGCTGTATACAATTGGATCTCTGTAGAAAGAATGCAACGCCTAGTTGTTACAAATTAATTTTGTCTTAACTTTAATCTACTTTACGTTATAGTATATTTGACTTCCCTTTATCTTGTAGATACCCCGACAAGTGAAAGGAGAAGAAGTGTTGAAATGGCTGGTCACTTAGCTGATGAGGTCTCAAATATGTTGATCTACTTTTTTTTATACTAGTTACAACTTTTTTAACTACAGTTACTGAAGGGGAAGTATCTATTCCAGGTACAGCTTCCTAATAAATTGAAAGCAAAAAAATCAAATATTTTGTGGTCAGGTACTGCTTGGACCTGCGCCATGCAACGTACGCATTATCCTTCTTTTAGCAGAAATGGAACTACAATAACTGTAAGCACTCGGTAGCATTAAATCAGCTTCTTGATCTCATATTTCTTTTCCTTTCTCGTGTAATCTCTTAGTTTTCTGCAGGTTAATTCCTTTGCTATATTCACGGTCGAAGAAGAAAGTCAGCACCTAGGTTACTTGGAAGACTTTTATGAGAATAAAAAGGGACATAAAAAAGCGAAGGTTCGGTGTTTCGAACATTTTCAGGACATCAAGTGTGCAATTCCAGAGCTTGACGGCCACCCTAGAGAAGTACTTATCACATCTCATGTTGAGGTGATCCAAGAGAATTGTATTGATGCTCTTGCTACAGTTTTGACTCCAGGAGATTATGACAAATATATCTCTCTTGTCCCAAAAAAATTGTCCTCTGGTGTCTATATGTGCTATAGGGAAATAAAATACCAGGTCATGCTATTTTCTCTGGATGAATTGGAGGGCTACTATAGTCAAGCGATATTTACCATGTCACGCAGTCAACAAGCCAAGCTTAAGTCAAAGGGTCATATGTTGCACGAAGTAAAACATATTACCCGAGAAGATCCTCCAACTCAAGGACTTAGGGGGAGTAGAAGTGTCGGCAAGAGTGGTATCAGAAAGCCAATTCCTGGTAACCCGATAAGAAAAGTCGAACCACCAACTTGCCTAATGTTAAACATAAAATTTCCAAGCATAGTACCAGTTGGAATACAGCTTGTTGAACCTCAATATAAGTTGTCTATTGAAGTTGGTGACAGCTTAGAGGTTCTTTGCCAGGATAGTGGTTTGAGAGGTTGTTGGTTCAGGTGTAAGGTCTTAGAGGTATCACAAAAACATATGAAAGTTCAATATGATGACATCCAGGATTGTGATGCTCCTGAAAAGCTCGAGGTACCTTAATCACTGTGACTATAACTTCAATTTATATACTATAATTTATAATCTACTTGCATATATTGACTTGTCTGTTCTCCCTTCACTCTCTTTCCTCATCACCTTTGCTTGATTTATAGGAATGGGTTCCTTCCTATAGAGTTGCAGGCTCTGAAAAATTGGGCATGAGATGCACAGGACGCCTCACAGTTAGGCCTCGGCCTCTAGAGGATTCTTCTGACTACTCTTTTGAAATAGGAGCTGCAGTTGATGCTTGGTGGTCTGACGGGTGGTGGGAAGGTGTTGTTACTGAAATTGATGTCTGTGGAAGCGGTCATTATCAGGTTTATTTCGCTGGTAAGAAATAACAGCCAAAAACGCACCCAAAAAACTAAAAAGTTAAAATTGAAATAGAAAACAAGGAAAAAAAGGAGAATTCTTGTTTATCGGTTGATGCCTAGCAACTTCGTGTAAGGATAACTCAACAGCCAATGGATGTAAAACTGAAGTCTCTAATTAGTTTCAATTCTTACTTGAAATCATATGTCTAAGCTCAGCATTGCCATAAATTTGGCTTTCCAACTCTGCAGTGGAAAAAGTTTTAAAAAGTAGGCCTAGCTTCAGGCTCATTTGTTGTTTGAATTTGTAATGATTGATGTTGGTCATGGCCTGATGCCCCAATGTTTTTTTTCTCTCTCAATCATAGGCGAGAACATGTTATTGGAGATTCAAAGGAAGAACCTGAGGACTTCAAGAGATTGGGTAGATGACAAATGGGTTGAAGTTAAGGGAAAGAAAGATATAAAGTCGTTCGTAAGCTCAAGTTTAACTGATTTATCCAAATGCAGTATCAAAGAACATGGGAACTGTGAAAATAAGATGGTTCCGAAGCTTGTGGCAATGAAGACAACAAACTGCTGTCAATTTCTAAACAATCAGCTGAGAAGCAAGACAATGATGCTCCTAAACTGAAAAGGCGATGATGTATTGATTTTCTTGCAGGTAACAAACTGATTTTAGACAATTCTACAAGTGATAATGCTGACGTCTAAGAGTTGGTCAGTTTTTTTCCGATAATGGTGAAATGCTTTTGGCACTGTAGGTAAATATTGACTTGTAAGTATCTCTCAACGGTGCTCGACCATGAAGGATCCGACCTCTACCCGAGTCCGAGCCACTTAGCTGGTGGAGCGCAATTCTTCTTGTTCGTTTGGTTCTGTTATATTATTCATACAATAGTAGCAAACGTTAAAATTTGCACTTCCTTACATGTTAAGTTATGAATCATAATTTAATCACTGTGAAATTGATACCTCACTAGGAAACTCTTTTCTTTTGATGTCATTAACATCATGAGGGAGATTCTTTTTCTAGTGAGCTGACATATTTTCTATATTTAATAATTTAAAGAAGTTTTATATGAGCTATTTTAAGAAGATCCATAACAATCTTACTTCATGCTTCACAATTTGGTTAGTTATCACGATTAAGAAGCTCATTATGTCTAGGTATCGGGCTACTATAGTTAAAAGGACACTCCTATAGGAAAAAGTAGTATTTTTAATCGCAATGTTATGAATTTATTTAAATTGTTAAAAACTGCTTAGGAACTCTAGGTATGTGAGTTTTGCAACACATATCCAGTCCCAAACCTTGATAAAAGAGGAGCCAAAGAGGGTTGTACTAGGTGGGGAGCAGTTTAAAATAATCAGCCAAATGATTCCTTTGAATATTGCATTCAGGTCTGTATAGAGGTGAATTGATACAATAGGATTCATATAGCTGATTTAACTAGATCATTTCCGTGCTCTTCTTCCAGAAGAAACATAAGATGGACGTAAGTCCACAAAATATAGTTTTATCTTCTAATTCATCTGTATTGACTTGTTGCCAGTCAATGAGCTTTTAATGTTGGGGGAGAATGGAGAGGGAGACTCCAAGGCAGAGCCAGATTTTGAAGTTTATGGGTCTCGGATTCTAGTCTTTTTAGTTATTGGCTAAGTTGCACAAATTCTTCACTTTCGATGCCGCACTCATGTCGGATTCTCCTAAAACACACTACTTCTGGAGAATCCCACACCGGTCGACATTTTTGAGAGTTCGAGCAACATAGGTTATTGGGTTCTAAATAATAATTTGCACATAGTCAATGAATATTTGAAAAATAGAGGAAAGATGGCTCCTCTGAAGGTTAGATACACCATTGGGACTACTGAGATACCAAGTAATGGTTGTATTTATTTGTGTCTACCACAAGTGTAGTCAAACACGTGGAAGTGGGCATTTTGGCAACACACTTGCACCCTTTATTATACTCAATTCTTTGGTAAAGATTTACGCAATCTAAAGCTATTGTGGTTTGGCCGAATTTGTGATAGAAACTCTAGTTCCGCCCTTAGAGGGAGTTTCCGTCAGTACTTAGATACCATAAGGGCTCATACTATTTTAGTGGACGTTTTGGACATAAAAATGGGAAATTTGAAAAAAGAAGAAGAAGTGGTATTTGAAAAAAAGTTGAAAAGTGGTAATTGGAGTTGTGTTTGGACATGAATACAACTTGGAATAATGTTGAATTTTTGCGAGTGATTTGGAGTGAAAAAATGAAAACATATGTATTGTAAGTTGTAACAATTCTATGCACAAACATGATTCTGGTATGCAATTATGAAAAAAGGTGAAAATTATTCATGTCCAAACATGCCCTTAAAGACTTGGACGGGAAGATGTTTGAAAGAATAGCTAAAGGGGGAAACTTCAATCTCTCAATTAGTTTTTTTTTATGAATATCCATCTTCCTGCCGCTGTTTCTACCATAAGGCTATGTGCGGTATGATGGAAAATGTTTTCCAATGAAGTATTAGATTACCTGAATCTTTTCCAAAAGAATTGAGTGCAATGAAGGGTGACATTGTGTAATACCAAAATGCACACTTCCACGTGTTTGATTGCACATGTGGTAGACACAAAATAAATACTACCATTTCTTAATATCTTAGTAGTCTCAATGGTTTATTTAACCTTCTAAGTCCATCTTTCCTCTATTGTCGGTTATAATAGTGTTTGCGGAGAGACCGAGGTAAAAGTTTGCATTTAACGATTAAAATAAATAAATTGAGGTAAAAGTTTCCTTCTACATCTATGCCATCCTTTTTTTTTTTCCACATGAAGGCCTAGAATGTATATCTTCCTTTTTCCAATTACAGTCGATTTTAACTATTTGACAGAAAAGGGTAGGGGGGTTTATAGTTATCGACCCTTTGTTTAATCAGTTCTTGCTATAATTGATAGGCGAGATAACTGGTGAAGAATGTAGGTGTTGATGCTATTCTCCTTTTTTTTTTCTTGATAGCGAATATATCTTTTGTGTAGGTTTCGCATATAAGTTGATGGCATCCTTGCTCAAACGTGCAAGGGAGCAGTCTCACCTCTTTCAACTTCCATCCTGAACCGGAAAGGGGCTCAACGCAAGAAAATAATCCTGGAGGTGCAACACTTCCTTGAGGAAAGAGAAGGTCAATTGGCTCTAAGTTGGGTGGTGGGAGAAAGGGAGCCGAGGGTCTATTGAAAATAGTCTCTCTATCTCTACGAGGTAGAGTTAAGGGCGGTTTGGGATTACACTGGGTATGTTGTTGTTGTTGCAATGGGGATGTTTTATGTAGCATTCAACGAATGAAGTCTTCCTTCTCAAAATGGTAATAATAATGAGGTCACAAAATGTCTGATTGTGATCTTGCTTCTGTCTGGCTGTGATCTGTTGCATTTCCAAGTAGGGTCGAATCTTTAATAGGCCTAGTTGATCAATAGAAGTTGGCCCCTTGCTTCTTGCACCATTTTAGATTTTCACTCAAACAATAAACCTTTTCTCTTTATTTGGTTTTACGTTTCGATGTTGCAAAAATCTATTGTGTTGAATGCGTTGTATGCAGTTTGGATCTTCTTTTTATCTTTTTCTTCTCTTTTTCATTTTTCGTTTATGCATTTATATATGATCCTTAATATCATGCATGTTTGGTAATCTTATTAATGTTAATGCATTTTTGAACTTCCTCTGTATGTTTTACTTTTAATTGACCTTGGTGTATATGTTATGTATTGTGCTTTGATGTTCATTTACCTTTAAGTACGATCCCAATTAATTTCTAGCTGATTTTAGAGTAGATTTTCTTTAAAGAAATGTAGGCCAGGCGGTTGAATTGATTCTTCAAATTTGGGAGAAAAGGAACAACTTATTGACAAATGTTTTGTGGCACCCAAGGGTGTTGCCTAGTGTTCAGTGGTTGAGAACCCTAAGGTCTTAGATTCAAAAGTCAGAGGAGACAAAAAAACACTAGGTGATTCTTCCCATCTGTCCGAGCCTTGGTGGATAGAGTTACCTGATATCTGTTGCTGATGGGAGGTGGCAAATATCCCGAGGAATTTCATAGACCACTATTTCGGGTGATAATAAGCTTCAGGTATTGGCATAAAATTTGACTTACGGTGGTTTGTATGTTATAGATTTATAGTATATATGTGGCATGAATTTGCATAAAGTTATCATAATCCATACCTTATAATGATTAGCTAATGATTAAAGGACAAAGGATTTGACAATGATTGGTAGTTAGTGAAATTGGATTTGTAATATTAGCTTTAAAATCTACCGTGAGAAAACCATATTTTTTTCAGTGATGCAGTTTAAATTTCACCACTTCTAACTAGAAGACATTAGGATTATGTGGTGATTGGATAATAATGAAAGAGAGATATGACTATAGTAATGATTGTAAATGTACAAGTAAAAATAGTGACTTCATTAGCATGAGGAACGACTTATTGACAGTATTTGAAGCTCTTCTGTTTTGGCAATTATGAGGTTTAGCATTCTTAGAGAATTTTAATGTTTAAGTCACTGTGATGGCTATTTGAAGCAACTAATTATGCACATTAGTTCCCTGCAATTTATGGTTTTCACTTTGATTTGTTTTTACGCAGTTGGAGTACTATTTTGGAATATAAGTGTTAATATATTGGACTGATTTTTCTCCTATTAAGTTTCAACAGTGAAGCTAAGATATTTTACCTTTTAATTCATGGATTAAGGTGTGAGATGTTAAGGTTTAGCTCACTCCTTAGTCCTTACCTACATGTCTATGCAGATATTTTTGTGGAGGGTGAGACTAGTGAGGAACGAGTCCGTCCGCGTCGATTCTGTTGTTGAGGTGAGCCCTTCCATTGTTCGTGGAGGTTGCCGTTTCAGCTCTATCTATTTTATAGAAAAATTCTTTTTCTTGGGGTTTGCATGCCTGGCAACTAAACTCATATAGTCCTATTAGATGCTCCATGGTCTTATTGTGGGATTTGGGCTAGATAATTAGTCTTTGAGTAATCGTTGAGTTAATAGATTGATTATGGAGTTTTGTTGGATTATTGTTCTCCATGCATTGATTATTATTTATTTGCTTTACTTGCACAAATTGCTCAAAGTGCTTGTATAATTGGGTAAGTAAATGGATAATTGGTTCGCCCGACAGGCGGTGTAAGTGGATGCCAATCATGTCTAAGGGGTACTTTTGGGATGTGACATTTATCACACGGGTAAACCCTCTACCACTTCACAAACAATTTCTTGTGTAATTGTTGCAATTGGTTTATATGTTGCAAAGTGTTTTTGAGTTGTTGATGGTGTATACAATTGGATCTCTGTAGAAAGAATGCTACGCTTAGTTGTTATAAATTATTTTTATCTTAACTTTAATCTACTCTACATTATAGTAAATTTGACTTCCCTTTATCTTGTAGATACCCCGACAAGTGAAAGGAGAAGAAGTGCTGTAATGGCTGGTCACTTGCCTGATGAGGTCTCAAATATGTTGATCTACTCTTTTTTTTTGTATTAGTTTCAACGTTTTTAACTACAGTTACTGAAGAGGAGAATATCTGCTCCAGGGACAACTTCCTAACAAGTTTAAAGCAAAAAAATCAAATATTTTGTGGTCAGGTACGTATGCCAAGCAACTTACGCATTATCCTTCTTTTAGTAGAAATGGAACTACAATAACTGTAAGCACTCTGTAGCATTAAATCAGTTCCTTGACCTCATATTTCTTTTCCTTCCTCGTGTAATCTCTTAGTTTTCTGCAGCTTAATTCCTTCACTATAATCACGGTTGAAAAAGAAAGTCAGTACCCAGGTTACTTGGAAGCTTTTTATGAGAACAAAAAGGGACAGAAAAGAGTTAAGGTGCAGTGTTTCGAACATTTTCAAGAAGTCCATTGTGTAATTCCAAAGCTTGAGGACCACCTAGAGAAGTACTTATCACGTCTCATGTTCAGGTGATCCAATCCGATTGTATTGATGCTCTTGCTACAGTTTTGACTCCCAGAGATTATGAGAAATATATTTCTCGTCTCAAAATATTTGTCCTCTGGTGTCTATATGTGCTATAGCAAAATTCAAAAACAACAAGGTCATGCCATTCTCTCTGAGTGAATTGGAGGGCTACTATAATCAAACGATATTTACCATGTCACGCAGTTAACAAGCCCAGCTTAAGTCAAAGGGTCATATGTTGCACGAAGTAAAAGATATCACCCGAGAAGATCCTTTAATGCAAGGACTTAAGGGGAGTAGAAGTGTCGGTGAGAGTGACCATTCTGGTATCAGAAAACCAATTCCTGGTAACCACCAACTTGCCTGAAGTGTCGGTTGGAACCACCATTCTGCCCTTTGCTTCTTACACCATTTTAGGATTCACAATAAACCTTTTCTCTTTTATTTTTATTTTACGTCTGGATGTTGCACAGATTTGTTGTATGTAGTTTGGATCTTCATTTTCTGCTTATACATCTTAATGTGATCCTTAATATCACGCATGCTTGCTAATCCTAGATTAACATTACCCCATAGCCATCTATGGAATTATCGGCGCTGAACCCCCAGTAAATTGTTGTATAAGCTGCAAAGTTGCTTGTGTTTTTGAGTTGTTGATGTTGTATACAATTGGATCTTTGTAGAAAGAATGCGAAGCCTAGTAGTTATAAATTACTTTTATCTCATCTTCTATCTACTTTACATTATAGTTAATTTGACTTCCCTTATCTTCTATATACCCCTAGAAGTGAAAGGAGAAGTGCGTTGATGGCTGGTAACTAGATAGCAAAAGCCAAATCAACTTACCCAAAATTGAAAATAAAATCTCGAAGCATTGGATCGGTTGGAATTCAGCTTGTTGAGCCTTAATATAAGCTGGTTTTTGAAGTTGGTGACAACTTAGAGGTTCTTTGCCACGATAATGGCATGACAGGTGTAAGGTAGGTTACATGTATCACAAAAACGTCTAAAAGTTCAATATGATGCATCTAGGATTGTGATAGTCCTGAAAAGCTCGAGATACCTTGAAATCATATGTCTAAGCTCAACATTGTTGTAAATTGGCTTTCTAACTCCACAATGGAAAACATACATTTTCAATAGTAGGCCTAGCTCTTGGCTAATTTGTTGTTCGGAGTTTTGCCTGATGCCTCAAGTTTTTTTATTTTTTGTTTCAATAAAAGGCGAGAACATATTATTGGAGAAACAAAGGAAGAACGTGAGGACTTGAAGAGATTGGATAGATGGCAAATGGGTTGAAGTTGAGGGAAAGAAAGATATAAAGTCGTTCATAAGCTCGAATGTATCCAAGTATAGTAGTACCAAAGAAGCTGGGAACTGTGAAAATCAGATGGCTCCCAAGCTTGTGGCATGATCTTAGGCGTATTTATATGCCTAATTTGCCAATAAGTGCCCACGTTGGGGTGGAATTTAAGAATAATCTTGAGGCTATTGGCTTTGTCTTGTCGAACTTGCTATGATTGTGCACTAAAACATATGTGATTAGGTGTTGCAGGAACTTTCAAGGTGATTGGAGTCCATTCGAGAAAAGGAGAAACAAGGAAGCACGAAGATAGACTGAGGAGAAAGGCATTGTGGTGCATTGCCTGGTGCGAGGCGCCAAGGCCACACCTACAGGCGAGCTCACCCACACTGCCTGGTGCGGCGCGCCACAACTTGAACTACTGAAAGCTCCTGTTGGTGCACTGTCTGGCAAGGCGCCCTAGCCTGTGTCCGACGTGCTCAGCGAAAATTTAATTAATTAGGATTCCTTGTTAGACCTGAATTAGAAATACTTTTCCTAAACTCTACAAATAGGACCTTAGGGTTATTATTTGGGGTTCGACTATTTTTTGGTGTGGGAGAGCAATGAGTAAAGCTTTGTAATAGGTTTCAATTCTCCAACTCTTCTTTATTTTGGAAATCACATGAATATTATTTTGCGGTTTTTGAATATTATGAGTGACTAAACGCTCTTGTTCTGGGGTTGTAGCTACAGATTGATTGTTGAAGTATTGATGACTTTGAATTAATTTATGGTTGTCGCGTTTAAGTTACTTTTATATTCTTGTTTTTAGTATTTCATGCTTGACCACCATAGAAATAAATTTCTTGTCTACTCTTAAACTCGGACGCTAAGGTAGATAGACCAAAGAATATAAAAAGCTTGATCTTCCATTAAGTTGAGTTGATTTGTGTTTAGGAGTGACGTCCAGATGAACACCTAGCTTGGTTAATAAACAGGATGAAATATAAATGCTCGCCAATTAGGATTGTCTATCCCCGCTCAACGATGTAGTTAGACAGCTAATTGGAGTAGGCGATTAGAGGTCGGGAGACCATAATCATATAATTAGCCCTGTAATTCAGTAACTTGATAATCTAAATTAGTTCATTGCCTGAGATTCGATACATGAAACCCAATGCATGCTGCAGCCTTGGATTTGTCTCCTACTTGCTTAAAACCTCAAATTGAAGTCGTTCGCATTAGTTACTTTATTCATTGCATTAGTCGTAGTAGTATTACACAACACTAAACCTCTTTCAAAGTTACTTTTGTCGAATTGTAGAATTGAGTTAATAAATATAAGTTGATCATAAGCCCTTTGGGAACGATAACTCGTTTCTAAAAGAAACTATATTACTTGCGCGACCACGTACACTTGTGTGTGCAATTGGGAGCAATATGACCCCTGAATACAAGGTCTGATTTCAGACAATTCTACGAGTGTTAATGCTGATGTCTAGGAGTGGTCAATTTTTTTCGATAATGGTGAAATGCTTTTAGCATTGTGGGTAAATATTTTGACTTGTAACTAACTCTCAACGGTGCTGGATTTTCCTTTGTAAACTTACAACAAAACATGGAAAAGACACCTTAAAAGAGCTATAAGCAAGCACTTTATTTAATCATATGATTAAGTAACAAAGAAAGGTAAGAAAAGAAACATCATTATATTTCAATTGTCTTTGCAAACTAAAATTGCATTTTAGTTTCCATCAAAGGAAACTAGGGGGCTTGAGATGCATCCGGACACACATCGCTACAGTCAAATTGATTTTCATCTTGAATTACATCATTCACCCATTCTTCAGTCGTAGGAGTAAGAGGAGGAGTAGGCACATTGCCTTGGCCTTTACTAGCTTCAACTTGGATTTGTCTAGCTTCAAGCTCCTTTTTAAGATCATTATTTATACTATTAAGAGAAGAAAAATAATTAAGATTAAAAACAGTGATGTATGTGGATACAAATAAATACAAATGTTAAAGAATGACAAAAGTCCCACATCGGTGGTTAATGAGATGGGTGGACTCCTTATAAGGCTTGGGAAATCCTCCTCCCTTTGAGCTAGCTTTTGGGGTGTGAGTTAGGCTTAAGACCTAATTTAACATGGTATCAGAGCAAGGCCCGTCTCACCCGATGTTGGGGCCCCAAAATTAAAATTGCCCACGCACTGGGCGTGAGGTGGTGTGTTAAAGAATGACAAAAGTCCCACATCGGTGGTTAATGAGATGGGTGGACTCCTTATAAGGCTTGGGCAATCCTCCTTCGAGAAGAAAAATAATTAAGATTAAAAACAGTGATGTATGTGGATACAAATAAATACAAAATGTACAATAATATACCTTTGTATATCTGCAAGAATATGTTGCAATTGTTCATACTGACAATAAAGCCATGGCAGTCTATTAGAGATCCAAACATTTCTTCTATCAGGTGTGATTTGAGTCAAATAGCTCTCTAAAATATGTTCACTCTAAGTCTATTAGAGATCCAAACATTTCTTCTATAAGGTGTGATCTGAGTCAAATAGCTCTCTAATATTAGAGATCCAAACATTTCTTCTATAAGGTGTGATCTGAGTCAAATAGCTCTCTAAGTCTATTAGAGATCCAAACATTTATCCAAACATTTCTTCTATCAGGTGTGATCTGAGTCAAATAGCTCTCTAAGTCTATTAGAGATCCAAACATTTATCCAAACATTTCTTCTATCAGGTGTGATCTGAGTCAAATAGCTCTCTAAGTCTATTAGAGATCCAAACATTTATCCAAACATTTCTTCTATCAGGTGTGATCTGAGTCAAATAGCTCTCTAAGTCTATTAGAGATCCAAACATTTATCCAAACATTTCTTCTATCAGGTGTGATCTGAGTCAAATAGCTCTCTAAGTCTATTAGAGATCCAAACATTTATCCAAACATTTCTTCTATCAGGTGTGATCTGAGTCAAATAGCTCTCTAAGTCTATTAGAGATCCAAACATTTATCCAAACATTTCTTCTATCAGGTGTGATCTGAGTCAAATAGCTC